>RJWK010003967.1:0-61667 GCA_004363435.1 Platanista minor
GGTTTCCTTTGCTGTGCAAAAGCTTTTCAGTTTCATTAGGTCCCATTTGTTTATTTTTGTTTTTATTTCCTTTACTCTAGGAGGTGGGTCAAAAAGGATCTTGCTGTGATTTATGTCATAGAGTGTTCTGCCTATGTTTTCCTCTAAGAGTTTTATAGTATCTGGCCTTACATTTAGGTCTGTAATCCATTTTGAGTTTATTTTTGTGTATGGTGTTGGGAAGTGTTCTAATTTCATTCTTTTACATGTAGCTGTCCAGTTTTCCCACCACCACTTTTTGAAGAGCCTGTCTTTTCTCCACTGTATATTCTTGCCTCCTTTGTCAAAGATAAGGTGACCATATGTGTGTGAGTTTATCTCTGGGCTTTCTATCCTGTTCCATTGATCTATGTTTCTGTAGATCATACTCTGTAGATCTGTACCATACTCTCAGATTCTGTAGATCTGTACCATACTCTCTTTTTTATTTTTTTTAAAGCTTTTTCTGCATCTATTGAGATGATCATGTTTTTTAAATTAATTTATTTATTTATTTTTGGCTGCATTGGGTCTTCATTACTGCGTGCAGGCTTTCTCTAGTTGCGGAGAGCAGGGACTACTCTTTGTTGCAGTGCAGGGGCTTCTAATTGTCGTGGCTTCTCTTGTTGCAGAGCACGGGCTCTAGGCGTGTGGGCTTCAGTAGTTGTGGCACGCAGGCTCAGTAGTTGTGGCTCGCAGGCTCTAGAGCACAGGCTCAGTAGTTGTGGTGCACGGGCTTAGTTGCTCCACGACATGTGGGATCTTCCCAGACCAGGGATCAAACCCGTGTCCCCTGCATTGGCAGGTGGATTCTTAACCATTGTGCCACCACGGAAGTCTCTACCATACTGTCTTGATTACTGTAGCTTTGTAGTATAGTCTGAAGTCAGAGAGCCTGATTCCTCCAGCTCCGTTCTTCTTTCTCAAGGTTGCTTTGGCTATTCGGGGTCTTTTGTGTTTCCATACAAATTGTAAAATTTTTTGTTCTAAGTCTGTGAAAAACGCCGTTGGTAATTTGAGAGGGATTGCGCTGAATCTATAGATTGCTTTGGGTAGTATAGTCATTTTCACAATGTTGAGTCTTCCAATCTAAGAACATGGTATGTCTCTCCATCTGTTTGTATCATCTTTGATTTCTTTCATCAGTGTCTTATAGTTTTCTACATACAGGTATTTTGGCTCCTTAAGTAGGTTTATTCCTAGGTATTTTATTCTTTTTGTTGCAGTGGTAAATGGGAGTGTTTCCCTAGTTACTCTTTCTGATTTTTTGTTGTTAGTGTATAGGAATGCAAGAGATTTCTGTGTATTAATTTTGTATCCTGCTACTTTACCAAATTCATTGATTAGCTCTAGTAGTTTTCTGTTGACATCTTTAGGATTTTCTGTGTATGGTATCATGTCATCTGCAAATAGTGAAAGTTTTACTTCTCCTTTTCCTATTAGGATTCCTTTTATTTCTTTTTCTTCTCTGATTGCCGTGGCTAAAACTTCCAAAACTATGTTGAATAATAGTGGTGAGAGTGAGCACCCTTATCTTGTTCCTGGTCTTATAGGAAACGCTTTCAGTTTTTCACCATTGAAAATGATGTTGGCTGTGGGTCTGTCATATATGGATTTTATTATGTTGCGGTAGGTTGGGTTTTTAATATTTGTTCTAAGGCATAAAGGAAGAAGATTCCCATGCAGTGTGGTCGTAGAGAGCTAACCAGCTCTGAGCATCTTAGTCCTCAGAGCTCTCCCAGCCAGCCCTGAGAAAGCCACTTCCTGCTTCTTGGCTCACTTGGCCCCAAGCTCAGACACGTGGGAGTCTTGTTCAAGGGCCCTGTGGTGGCAGGAAGTCACTTTAAAGACCACCTAACACAATGTTTCCCACCTCAGGTTGGTTTCCGTGAGCAGATCACTGAATCAGTTTAGTGGCTCTGCAGACGTGGGTAAGCATCAGGTAAATCGACTTCACCTGTAACCTGCCTGCACTAATCAAGGTCACTTTAAATGTTGCTACCAAAGATTTGCATGTCCTCCAAGCAGCACATGGCCAAAACAATAAGATGTTTGCCTGAGTCCTTTACCAGGAACTTGGAGTCAGCTGCATCTAGTTCAAGCTGAGCTGGTTAAGACTGGTTGGGACCACTGACCCTCCAACTGGGCATGCGTGAGTGTCCGCTTGGTGACCTTTTGACGTCAGAGCCCCCCCCCCCAAGTAGCTTAGTTACACCTGCGCAGAATAACAATTATTGCACCTTTTTCTAATCACCTTTCCCTACACTCACCATGCTCCCCGCACCCCACACACCTCAGATCACCCTGCTGCTTTGTTCTTTATCCCATAAATATCCCAATCCCCTTGCCTTCAGAGACGTGAATCTGAGATATGTTCCCTGTCTCTGCACTTGGCTGCCTTTTGAATAAAGTCTCTCTGCTGCAAACCTCGGCATCTCAGCTGTTGGGCTTGCTGTGCATGGGGCAAAACGAACCTGGTCCAGTACAGATCCAGACTCACATTCTTCTTAGATGGAATGGATGAGACTAGAAAGATTAGACCTGGAAGTGTCAAATTGCTTTGCCTGTAACAAGAACAAGCGATGTACTGGACCTGTACATTGATATAGATATTTTCTCACCATGGGCCCCATAATGACTCCACAAACCTATCACATCTCCCCACACACAGGCCATAGCACCTAAAATTCCGTGTTGCAGACACTGATGTCCTCTCTCATGGAGCAAATATGTTATCTGACCATGTCAGGAGTCACAAATATTTTAGCAAACGTTTTATTAAATTATATTAACTGGCAAAGAGCAAGGTGCAGAGGGCAAATAGGTTTTAGTAGGAAAATGAGGGCCTGGCAGGATAAACTTTTTGGAGGTGTAAGACTTTAGAAATTTGGGAGTTTTGAGAAGAAAAACATTAAAAAAATAAACCCAAATAAACATAATGCTGAACCTAAAAACCTTTATACACCTAGACTAATTTGGTAGCTTAAAAAAAAACCACATGAGAACATTGCATGTACCTTGGTTTGTTCTTAACAACTGTCAAGTTTAACATATTTAGAAATATCAAAGAGTAGGGGGAATAAAGGCAGTTGTTTGGGGTTTTTCCTCCCAGTTTTCTAGGGAAAATGATAAAATCCTCTTTAAAAAAATAAATTGTTGAAAATGTAAAGAGGTGTTGCAGGCCTTAGCGTTTTAAGATGTCAGCTGTGAGGAAAGAGCAGAGGGGCCTGGGTCCAGGCAGACCCTGAGCTTGGGCAGAGGGAGGTGGGCCCACAGCCGTGAGTCCGGGGCCGCACGCTGGTTCCCTTGATGCCACTTTTTGAAAACCACACCTGTCTTCCTCTTGTTGCTCTGAAACATGGCAGCTTGCTTGGCTGTAAACTGATGGCTGGGTCACACTCAGTGGATGACGCCTCAGAGCCTTGCAGGACGCACACAGGGAAGACCTGTGTGTCACCTGTACAGTCTGCTCGCATAGGGAACCACTTCTAATTCCAAGGGTCTCCTTCGGGGACTGAAAACTTCTGTTGTGAAGGTCATGTGCCAACGACAAGGAACGGGGGACACACGGAGGGTACAGGTGAGGAGGGAGTGCACGGGGCGTGTTCAGAACTCCCTGTGACGGAGAGGGAGAGACCTCCCTCAGTCTGGTTCTGCATAACTACTTCCTCTGCCTCCCCTCTGCCCGACTCTGATGGCAGCGAGCCGAGCCGGAGATGCTGCCACAGCCCTTTATAGCAGCACCTCTCAAATTTCCGGGGGGCACCAGAATCCCCTGGAAAGCTGGATAGAACACAGATTGCTGGGCCCACCCGCAGAGTTTCTGACTCAGGGGGTCTGGCGTGCAGCCTGAGGATGTGCATTTCTAGTAAGTTTCCAGGTGATGTGAATGCCGTGGCTCAGGACCACACTTTGAGAACCACTACGCTGAAGTCTGGCTGGTTGGTCTGTTTCTGGGGAAGGGGTGAGGGATGCCAGGAATCAGAGCGGTGAAGAGTCCACGAGAGAGAGGAGAGCAAAGGGGATGGACTCCAAAGCCACTTATCCCCACGACCAACACGGCTTCCACCCAGGTGTCGGCCAGTTTGCTGAGACTGTGTCATCATGAATCAGGTGTCAACAAGTGCTGGGCGAGCAGGACTTATATTTACTAGTCACGTCTTTGTGCCCCACTCATTCCTGGAAGAATTCACAGCAAGATCGAAGATGATCTACAGGGTGCAAAACAAAGTGTTTTCGTCTCAATTCTTTGTCGTGCCACCGCCTTCCACTCATTGTGTCCATGGTCCCTCCAAGGGATCCTGGCACAGCCTAGAAGACAGAAGTCAATTCTTTTGTTTTCTTTTTCTTGGCCACGCCTTGTGCGCAGCATGTGGGATCTTAGTTCCCCGACCAGGGTTCAACCCCTCGTCCCCTGCCGTGGAAGCACGGAGTCTTAACCGCTGGACCACCAGGGAAGTCCCCAGAAGTCAATTCTTATCCTGGAGCTTCTACACAGACTTTTTAAGGCCAGGCAGAGACAACAACTTGAAGAAAAAGACCCACTGGGTCCACGTATAAACAAAGCTTTAGGAGGATACCAACTGGCCAGTTTTTTCTACCACAACGAAAAGAGTTTAGAATTCTGTCTGGACTGAAGGAAGGAGATTTTCGAGCAGTGGAGGGCAACCCTTGGTGGGGTCTCAGAGCCGGAAGCTGCCCCTGTCCATGGCTTTGGGCAGAATCTGAGGGCAGACGGGACCTGGGTCAGCTCTAAGGAGACAGCTGGTCTCTGCCGCCAGCATAAGAGCAGCCAGCGGAAACCACAGAAGTTCCTCAAAAGCAGAGAGACAGAGAGAGCCCCATGCCCTCACTCCAAGGCCCCACTGGAGTGAAGCAGCTGGGTGGGTCCTGTGCCCCCAGCCAGGTGGAGCACCTATGCATAGATCAGGAAACGTGCCCTCAAGAGCCATTTCTTCCATCTGTTGGGGAAATTCCTGATAACCTGGGTTTTGCAAGAAGACAGCGTTTTACTGCCGTATGCCACAGATTCTTCTGAGCAAACACACGGATCTGTAATGTTTACGGTGTGACTGTGACACTGGGGTGGCAGTGGCCCTCCCCGTGGTCAGATGGGGCGACCGCGAGCCTATACAGCCGCAGGCCACAGCCTCACTGCTGCTGCTGGAGACGCCAAAGACGCCTCGTGGGGCGGGGTGGGGGTGGGGGGGGTTCATATCTCTGCAGAGACATGATCCAGGACCAGAGGCTTGTTCCCAAAGTCACCGCGGCTAACGCCACACAGATTCTAGAGAAGGCCCAGGTACTTTAGTGTTGTCGCTGTGGGCTCAAAGTTGGAAATTCGCTGTCTTACACCCTGGTTTGTGACTATGGCATCCGTACCTGCCACAGAGAGGGGCTTGGTTCCCACCCACGTGGAGGTTCTGCCTCAGTGGCTGCAGGGCAACCCAGGGACAAATTGGCTCCCTGCCCAAACCCCCTGCCTCCTGGCCTTGTTCTGGTGACGCCAGCCTCTCCTCCTTGGTCCCTGGGCTTGGGACCCCACTCCCTCAACTCACATCACTGTCTCTAAAACACCCACCCCATCAATCACCAGCCCCTTACCTTGCTATTTAAATTTTTCATAGCAGTTTTTGCTTCCCGACCTTATGTTATATACGATATTGAAGTGGTTTATATCCTGTTTCCCCCAATAGAACATAACTTCCATAAAAACAGGGCCTGTGTCTTGCCCACTACTGTATTCCTAGCGCCCACAGCAATGCCTGGCACGTAGTAGGTGCTCAGTGTTTTTAAATGGATGAAAGGCCTTCATGTAGAGGAAACGCCACATCACAGCCACAGGAGCACAGACCCCAGAGCCCATCCTTCAGAGGCTGCACTCACTGTGTTTGTCCTGCAGCCCTTGGCTCTGGCTTCAGAAGGCCCATCGATGTATAATTTCCCGACTGACTTCAGGAGAGTTTGAGAAATACCAATATCCTGCATTTGTGGGGAAGATTTTACGTTTCTCTCCTTTGTGGATTTTTAGCACAGTCATCATAATTGCTGGGCTTAATGGTATGTAAATGCTGCTAGTTTGAGTTTAAAAAAAACAAAAACAAGCAGGCAGTGGGGGCCATCTCCCATCCTAAAGCAGGATGAAGCTCCCCGCCATCATCTCCGTGTCCCAACGGGTGACCTTTGCACAGACACTCATGGGGCTGCTGAGCAGGCTCTGCAGTTACGGGAAGGGGATGGGGTTTGGGCCGGGTTGATAATAGCCAACTGTCAGCGACTCAGGGCCAGTGACAGCACGTGTGGGTCCCTCCTGACGTATGTTTATGGCCATTTCATGACTCATTGACCCTCCACTAGAGCGTGAGTCAAGGAGGGTGGAATCAATAGCCCAAACCCAGCCCCTTAGAAATAGCTTGTCAGCAGCTCTTGGCCAAGCTCTGAGAGTGAAGAGAAGAGGTCTAAATTGGCCCTGAAGCCAGAGTTTGGATAATCTGCTGCTAGACTAGAGGCCCTCCCAGGGCAGGGACTAGTGCTTCGTAAGCATTTCGATGAGGAACGCTGGGCCTGTGGATCTGCAGATCCCACCCTCCACACCTACAGTTCCCTGCCTGCTTGCTCCAGAAAAACAAACCCAGCCCCGTCCCTTCCCTGTTTGGATCCTTGCTTCTGCATCCTCCAACCGGAAACTCCAACAGGCCTGAAATAGCAACCTCCAGCCTCTAGCCGCTAACCTCTCTCAGAGGCTCTGGGCTGCCTCCTGCCAGGCCCGCCCTGTCCCCTCCCCTTTTCTCAGATTATAGCCCCTTTTTGAGGCTTCCTTCCGGGAGTACAGCACTCCCCTGCCACATACCCCTTAGGTGCTAATTGTCACTCCATTCTGGTCATTCTCCCCCACTGGGCTGTGAGCTCCTTGAGGACACAGACAGCATCCTTTATCTGAGAATCCCCAGTGCCAGGTCACTCAAAACCATATTTGAGTAGTAAATGAATGATGAACGTCTGAGTTAGTTCTCTTACACTTTTATTCAAGATGATCCCACCGCAGCATCCAAAGGCAGAACCTGAAATATTGCCCAAAATGTAATTAAGAGGAAACACTGGCCTCTTCTTCATACCTATTCGGACGGCCAATATCCAAAACGTTGACAGCAGCAAGGGCTGGAAAGGACATGGAACAACAGGAACACTTAGCATTGCTGGTGGGAAGGCAGAATTGTACAGCCACCCTGGAAAACAGTTTGGTGGTTTCTTACAAAACTAAACATACGCTTACCATAGGATTCATCAGTTACGCTCCGTGGTATTTACCCAGATGAATTTTAAACTATGTCCACGGAAAAACCTGTACACATATGTTTATAGCATTTTTATTCACAATTGCCAAAATATTATTTGGCACGAAAAAGAAATGCACTTTCAAGCCATGAAAAGACAAAGAGGAAACTTAAATGCACAGTACTAAGTGAAAGAAGACAATCCGAAAGGGCTATATACTGTATGATTTCGGTTATGTGACATTCTGGAGAAGGCAAAACTATAGAGAAAGTAAAAGAATCAGTGATTCCCAAGGGTTGAGGGGAGGGAGGGATAAATAGAACACAGAGGAATCTTAGGGCAGTGAAAATACTCTGTACAATATTATAATGATGGATACATGGCATTCATTATACATTTGTCCAAACCCATAGGATATACAACATAAAGAGTGAACCCTAAGGTAACTATGGACTTTGGATGTTACTAACGTGTCTGCGCAGGTTCATCTATTGTAACAAATGTACCACTTGGGGCCGGAAGTTGATAGTGGAGGAGGCTGGGGAGGTCGGGGCAGAGGGATATGGAAAATCTCTGTACTTTCTGCTCATTGTGCTATGAATTGAAAACTGCTCTAAAAATTAAAGTCTAGCAATTAAAAACCAAAAACCAGAAAAAAGATAAACACTGGCCACATCTTCAAGAAAGTAATGATAGGCTATTAATGATCAAAGCAAATATATACATAGTGGGTAAATCACGAAGCCAGCAAAGGACATTCCCAAGTGTGTCTCCACACAAAGTCACAGCAGGTACGAATGTCCCATCAGTTGGCCTCGGTCCTGCGTCAGGCCCTTAGTAACACCAAGAGGCTCTGTTTCCCATGGATTAACCCCATCTCCCTGCCCCTGGCTAGTACCTACTTCCTGTCTGAAGATGGGATGGTGGATGGGATGTTGAAGTCCATCTGTCTCTCTGGGGAGCTGCGAATGTTCACCGTATAAGCGAGCAGTCAGGAAAATTGGCTCAGGATTTCCCCCGTTGAGGCTATTTTAGGCTCACTATCCTGCGCTTGGTTTCCTTTGCAGAGTAAAAGCCCTATTTAGCCTTGTGCACATCCAGCTGCCTGATGTAGCAGGACTTCAGGGCATCTGAAGAGGAAATGTGTTTGGAAAATGTAACGACTCTATTGCTCCGAGAGGAAGAAGTAACTGAGCCGAGGCTTCCCGCCTCTGTGTGTGATGACCTCCAAAGACTGCGAGGAAGTGAGGGCCTTCCTACCCCTTTGCAACTTATACCTCCTTAGAACAGTTTTTCTAGAAACTTCGTAGTACAGAAATACACTCCCTTCTACAAATAACTCGATTTTCCTAAATCCCTAGCAAGGGAGTAAGACTTCCTCCAGTGCTGTGCTTCCCCCGTCATGTCCTGAAAGTCCCTGCTTCTCAGAGGCCACAACGGCGTGAAAAGACCACGCTCAGAGCGAGTGGGGCTCAAGCACCGGGGGTCCCGCCCTGTGTGCGTTCACCACCACTCACGAGTGTGGACGGACATTCATTCTGTGTGCCTCAATTTCTAATCCAGTGTCTCTGACTTCAAAAGAAGATAAAATGGTTGGGTAGACTAACAGAAAAATCGTGATGAAGAAACAAGGCCTTTACAAGGTGAACTGTGATTCTAGCAAATTCCTCCGGGTGAACCCCTCCCTCCCAAAGGATCTGCAGAAGACAACTAGAGCGATGGAAAAGAACCGGAAAGAGCAGTTTGGAGCCCCACAGTCCCCGGAATTTGCAGTTCCTCCCTCCAGTTATGAGCAAGGTGAGCACATTAGCCAGGACGTAAGTTAAGGTTCATTGGTTGCAACTGACAGAAACCCAAGGCAGAGTTGCTTAAGCAAAATAAAAGGATTTACTGCTTCACAGGGATAATCTAGCGTCAGACCAGCTTGATCTGAGGGCCCAGTTGACATCATAAAGACTTGATTTCTCAAGCTTTCTCTCTCTTTCCATCTCTCAGAGTGGTTCAGAAAAGGAAAGTCAAGGTGCACTGCCTGCGGGGCAGACAAAACAGCAATGGTCCCCTGCACTCCCTTATGTACAGCTGTGATACTAGTGAGGAGAAAACTTCAGTGATGCCACAGTTTACTAACCAATCTAACCTGGACTAGCGAAGACTGACACTGTGGCTGAATAAAGAACAGGAGCCTGCAGAACAGCCAAGCCCCAAACCTGGCATCCTTACTTACCTCCCTGACCCTCACACTCGGTCAGCCACTGAGTTCTTTCAGCCTCGGAAATAACTCTGCTGTCTCCTTCCGTGAGCATCCTGCTCCCCCGACACACCCACTGCCGACTCAGCCCTTCATCACCTGTGTCCATTTCCTAGGGCTGCTGTGACTGAGTGCCACAAACCTAGAGGCTTAAGACAACAGAGATTTATGCTCACAGTTCTGGAGACTAGAAGTCCAAAATCAAGGTGCCAGCAGGGCCGTGTCCCTCTGAGACACTGGGTAGAATCCTTCCTTGGCTCTTCCAGCTTCTGGTGGGGCCATCAGTCCTTGGCTTGCAGCTGTATCACTCCAGACTCTGCCTCTGTTGTCCCTTGGTGCTCCCCTGTGTGCCTGTATCCTCACATGGCATCTTCCTCTTCTTATAAGGACACCAGTCAGGTTGGATTAGGGCCCATCCTAAAGCCTTGATTCTCATTATCTGCAAAGACCCTATTTCCAAATAAGGTCATGTTTACAGGAACCAGAGGTTAGGACTTCAGTATATCTTAGAAGGACACAATTCAACCCACAGCATCACCTCCTGCCTAAAATCATAGATGGCAACCTCCTCACGGCCCTTTCTAATCACAATCTTATTCTCTCCAATCTAGTCTTCAAACTACAGCCAGAATGGATTTCATAGAACACAAATCTGACCACGTTCCTCCCCTTCTAAAACCCTTCACTGGCTCCCCATGGCATCTACAGGGCGAATTCCAAACTCCTTAGGATGGCATTTGTGTGGGATTGTCTTTGAACATTCCCTCCCCTCTGTTGACATGAGCAGCTCCCCCAAGAAGAGGCACGGTCTTCCGCAACTCCACTTGAGTCTGAGCTGACCCTGTGACTTGCTTTAACCAACATACGGCACCCAAATGGACACTGCCCCATTCCAGACCTTGAACTTTGGAGGGTTGGCAGCTCTGCTTTTGTTCCCTTGGAGCCCTGGGCCACCATGTGGGAGACTGACTTCCTGATGGAGAGAGAGGCACAGTAAGCCCCAGCAATCCAGCCCCCAGCCAAGGTACCAGACACATGAATGAGGCCATTTAGATGTTTCAGTTCCAACTGAGTCCCCAGCTATAGGCAGTCAACACCACTTGGAGCCTTATGAGCCCAACCAACCCACAGAATTATGAAATATAATGAACCATAGTTATTTTATGCCACTAAGTTTTGGGACAGTTTGTTATGTAATTGAAACTAAGACAACATATAAGTCCTGCTTCTCCAGCTTCATCCATTTCTTGCATTTCAAATGCTCTTTGTTGGTTCCTCACTGGAGAGCAATCACTTGTACATGAGGTAACCAGGGGAAGAAGGAGGTATTTCTCTTACTCATTCCTTCCTGAACTCTGCTGGGCTCCCCAATGTTTCCTTAACTCCTGCAGATTTAAAAGACTAAAGGAGGTGCTTCCCTGGTGGTGCAGTAGTTAAGAACCCGCCTGCCAAATCAGGGGACATGGGTTCAAGCCCTGGTCCGGGAAGATCCCACATGCCATGGAGCAACGAAGCCCATGCGCCCCAACTACTGAGCCTGTGCTCTAGAGCCCGTGAGCCACAACTACTGAGCCACGTGCCACAAATTCTGAACCCACGTGCCACAACCACTGAAGCCCGCACACCTAGAGCCTGTGCTCCACGACAAGAGAAGCCACTGCAATGAGAAGCCCGCACACCGCAACGAAAAGTAGTCCCCGCTCACCGCAACTAGAGAAAGTCCGCGCACAGCAACAAAGACCTAACGCAGCCAAAAATCATAAACAAATAAAATAAATAAATAAAAATAAAACTTTAAAAAAATCAAAAATCAAAAAAAAAAAAAAAGACTAAAGGAACCTCTGAGACCTTGAGACTAGGTTACTGCCCATGCCATGACAACCAGAAAGAGGTTTTCTAGTGCCCATTTCTTGCTCACTGGTGGAGGGGGAAAGAAAGACAAAGCAAGTATGAGGCATAGTGGGGAAACCTTGCTCAAAATAGCTCACCCCAAAACATCCCTTCCCTAGAGGAGCATCTCACTGGATGGTGCACCCTGATTGGCTGGCCTGGACTTATGGCCAATCACCGACAAGCAGCATGAGGTTACCATGATTGGTTACGTTTATCAGAATCCTCTTCTGAGACTGGATTCTGTTAGGAAGGAGGGAGGCAGCATGGCTGTTGGGCAGGTGACTGACAGTGTCTGCTGCCCAATCATGGAAGCCACCTCAAAGCTGAAGGGAGTTGCCTGCCACTGAGCAGGGGCTTGTGATGACCAGAAGAGACCTCTCGTGCAGGGGTGGTCTGTATGAGAAGTGCCGTTGGGTCCAGGTTATTTGCACTCATGGCAGGGAATGCAATGTCAGGGTCAGGGACTGGTCTGGCAGACTCTTGGGACTAAGCCCATTATCATCACCCATAGCTGCTGTGCTGTGCAGAATTCCTGCTGTGCCAGGAGGGGCAAGGAATCAGCTGTGCCCTGAACCTGCTCACCTCTCCCTGTCTCTCATCCTGTAGTCCCCCCATTCACACTTTCGTTCACCTCTGATTGCTTATGAAAGCTCAGCCCTGGGAGAGAAGTTCTTTCTGCCTGCCAAGGGCTCCACCAGATCAGCCTCAATCTAAAAACGGTGCCAGAGCACAGGGTGCCCAGCCGTGGGAGCCCTCAACACCATCATCCCAAATGACAGCAGATGCCTGCTTCCTACCTGAATGAGCTTTGCTTTGATTGGCCTGTATTATCTTTGGAATTGTAGTGGCCTAACTAACTGGGAATGCATGACTTCAGAAAACAATTTCATCAACTCATCTCTCTCAAATGGTTTTCTGGGTCAACTGCTATGTGAGAGCTGCTGATGGTTTGTGTTTTAGAAGAGAATAGGTCATTCTGTACCCCAAGGTAGCTGATAACATCTCATCAATCCAGGCTTACATGATGGTCTGGCCTTCAGGATAGTGACTGAAATTCATCCCTGATGTCTACACTGAAGGACTGTTGGTGACTATCCAAAGGATTGGGTTGAGAAGGATTCTGAGGCTGCACCAGAAAGAGTGCTGTGTGCCATTCGCAATGTCTGCCATGAGCAGAGCATAGGAACAAAGCATATACTGTGAACTTGATATGCCTGGTCTAGCCTGCTACCTTCAATGGGCCTCCACTGTACATTCTAAGGTAAAGGAAATAGGTGCTCATATCCCAGCTAGATAGAGGCTTCCATTGAAACCACCCTTGCCAAGACTGAAGGGACTGTGACAGTGAATAAATGTTCTCTCCACATTATGCTTTTCTCATGCCCAATGTCTGTATCAAGAATGCTTTTCTGCATTAAATCTCTTTCTAAGCCCTAGGGTACGACTGCCATAAAAAAAAAAAAAAAAAACTATCTGTATCTGTTTTTATTATTCTCTTTTGTCAAGACTATGGGATAAATGACCCATAAACAGAAGAAAAAACTCAAGATGAAGTCTGAAAAATAAGCATCCTGTCTGGTTTTGGTCAGCTCTTTTGTTTCTGCCATGTGACTCATCTGTGAGAAAAACTCCAATTACATTAAATTTATGAGTAACTTGATAGTGTGTGACCAAGGAATGAAGAAATCTTGCAACACAGCTTTGTTTTCCAGAGCTGAGTGTACCAAACAGTGAGTTAGAACAACCCTCATGACCAAACTGGCCAGGCCCTGCACAGAGAACCCTGGGCTCTGAGCATCGAGGGCGGACCTCTGCTGTTTCCGCCTGGAAAATAGCCCCACCCAGCAAAGGGAATAGGCAACCGTTCCCAAAAAAGGAGACTGGGATGCTGGGAACCCATCCCCTGTCCAAAGCATAACTGAAACCAGAGCAGGGTGGACCCCCACCCACTGGGAATATCTCCTCAAATGACAGGAAGTCATCATGTGTTCTGTTGTTTAATGAAGCAGAGACATTCCTTGTGGGTTTTGTCCCTCTCGTAGAAAGGAGGGAAGGCAAGGTAAGAATAAGGCAACAGTGGCTGCCCCTGTTCTCTCAGCCAGACAAGAGGAAGAAGTGGGTAAGGGAGCAGGGCACCTAAATTTAAAAACAACCATCATGATGGCTGCCATGTTTTCAGGAAAGGGCTGTCTTAAGTCCTTTGTAAGCTTTTCTCATTCATCACATTTATCATAATCACAATTGCCCTTTATAGGTCCATAGGATGGATGAGAAAACTGTGGCTCAAAGACTGATGTTATTTGCCCAAGGTCCCACAGCCAAAGTGACAGAGCCGGGTCACTGCAAGGCAGCCGTGTCCTTTCCGCTGCTCTTGTAGGTGAGCTCTGAGTCTGATGATGGAGAGGGCAGCCAGCAGACAAGTAAGTGGTCAAGGCCTCCTAAGAAGGAGGACGGAGAGCTCTCCGCTTGGAGGATTTTACTTCAAAAATGTTCAAAGCTTGTGCACTTTCCTGGAGGGGCTTCCCCCTGCTGATGCCTTACATTCTAAACTCAATGCCCCAGAAGATATTGAGTAGATGGGACAAATCCATTAGGCTTGTTGATTTGTAGCTTTTCAGCCTTTAGGAGGAGCGGCTTTCGGTGTGAACTTGGTTGCACGCTGCCGCCCATTTTAGAAATTTGTCTCCTTTTGCCAGGAAGTGATTTATGCCATGCTTCCATTGCTGCCTCTTTTTGGACGGAAGGAAAAAAATATCAGCACAAAGAATTCAACGTCCAATATCTTATCTTTGCGAATCTTGCTCAACACTCCCATGGCCCATCTCGGCATTCTGTTGGCTGAGCAGTAATAGCTGAGGCGTCACGTACATGGTCAACCGGAGGGCTCGAGCCGGGGTCCATCCACTAACGCCCACTTTCTTGAGTTCACGAGAGGAGAGCTGAGGGGATTGAACCCCTGTTGTGGCAGGCAGAGTAGCGGAGTTACTCTTTATCATTCCTACTCATTTGGCAAAAGCAGCTTGTGCTCTGCAGGGCAGGCCTTCCTTAAGTCCAAATGCATGCCCTGCCCTCCTCTCTGTCACCAGCCTGGGGAGGGAGAAACACACTTCTCTCCCCTTCCACACCTCCCCTGTCCCCCTGACAGATCTCAGTGGGCACTCCATCCTTGCATTGTCATTCCATTTACCGCCTGGGGCTCCCTAGATGGGGAACATCCAGAAGGCAGCAGGTTTGCAATGAACAGCCATGCCTCTCCAGCCCCTGACATGAAGTCCTGCACACAGTAGGTGCTCTATAAATGTTTTGTTAAAACAACAGGTCAGGGCTTCCCTGGTGGCGCAGGGGTTATGAATCCACCTGCCAGTGCAGGAGACTCGGGTTCAAGCCCTGGTCTGGGAAGATCCCACATGCTGCAGAGCAACTAAGCCCATGTGCCACAACTACTGAGCCTGCACTCTAGAGCCCGTGAGTCACAACTACCGAAGCCTATGCACCTAGAGCCTGTGCTTGGCAATAAGAGAAGCCACCACAATGAGAAGCCCGCGCACTGCAACAAAGAGTAGCCCCCGCTCACCACAACTAGAGAAAAGCCCACACGCAGCAACGAAGACCCAACGCAGCCAAAAATAAAATAAATAAATTTAAAAAAAAAAAAAACAGATCACATGCAAGTAATTGAGGCTGAGTGGGATGGAGCTGTGTGCCTTAGCTACAGAGATGCCACTTGAGTTTGTCACGGGCCTCTTTGAACTCAAATCCTGTTTCCGATAAAAGCTAGACAGGTTTGGCATCACTCGTCCCAGGCACAGGTAGCTAACTGTTTCATTGAACAAGCTTAACTTAGTATTGAGCACTAAACAAATATGAAATTGAATTGCTTTTTTTTTTGTGGTACGCGGGCCTCTCACTGTTGTGGCCTCTCCCGCTGCGGAGCACAGGCTCCGGACGCACAGGCTCAGCGGCCATGGCTCACGGGCCCAGCCGCTCCGCGGCATGTGGGATCTTCCCGGACCGGGGCACGAACCGGCGTCCCCTGCATCGGCAGGCGGACTCTCAACCACTGCGCCACCAGGGAAGTCCTGAATTGCTTTATTTTTCTCATACATTTCCAGTCTGTTAATGATCCTATTCTGATTCCTTATATCTCTGATGACACAGGGCTATTTTATTTATTTATTTATTTTTAATTTACTTACTTTTGGCTGTGTTGGGTCTTTGTTGCTGCGCACGGGCTTTCTCTAGGTGTGGCGAGCCGGGGCTACTCGTCGTTGTGGTGAGTGGGCTTCTCATTGCGGTGGCTTCTCTTCTTGTGGAGCACGGGCTCTAGGCACGCAGGCTCGTTAGCTGTGGCTCGCGGGCTCTAGAGCGCAGGCTCAGTAGTTGTGGCGCACAGGCTTAGTTGTTCCGTGGCACGTGGGATCTTCCGGACCAGGGCTCAAACCCGTGTCCCCTGCATTGGCAGGCAGATTCTTAACCACTGCACCACCAGCGAAGTCCCAACACAGGGTTATTTTAAAAAACACAGCTCTTGTCCAACCCATGTGTTTCTCGTTTTTGTTTTTGGTGGGGGGGGGCTTGTGAGATCCAGGGATCGAACCCCAGGCCCCAGCATTGGGAGCACAGAGTCCTAACCACTGGACTACCAGGGAATTCCCTTGTCTGACCCAAGTTAATCCACTTCTGTTTCACATCTGCACCTCCTTCTTGCCAGTAATGACAAGGCCCTTGCTTCAGAGATCCGGTGTGAGGATGGGCAGTGCTGGCTCTCTCCCCATCCCTCCGCCTTGCCCGTCTTCTTCCAATGGCTGTGAAGCGGGGAAAGAGGCAGAGGTGCCATCATAACCCCCGTTGGCTGTCGGGGCTGCTGTGCGGCGGTGCTTCCTCTGAAGTCCTGCAGGGCCTCCTCGCCCCCAGCCCCCTGGGCTTGGCCCACTGGGGAACCCCCTTCCAGCCGTTGCCCCCAGGGCACATCCTGCAGCCTCCTGCTTCCACGGCAACAGCAAAAGGGCTCCAGTCTGGCTGCCTCCCAGTTGTCCGTTGACCCAACAAAAATGCTCACCTGTCGGCTGGAGAGCAGAGACCCCAGCGTTGACCTCTCCTCCTCTGGCCGTTCATGTCAGGTGGGCACAGCTAGAAGGATGATAAGACAAGATTGTCCAGAAGTGGCTCCAGGATCGAGAAAAAAGCATTGCCTTCAACCTTTTCCAAGCTCAGGGTAAAGCTGTCTAATTCTTCCCCCCAAAATACGAGGTTAGCTAGTATATTAATGCGCAAGAGCCAGAAGTCAGAAAATACAAAATAATGGTCAATCCTAAAGCGCTTACATTTTTTTTTGGAATTAAGTCAAGGATTCAGAGTCAGAGGCAAACACATCTAGATACTGATTCAGGTTTGTCTTTTCCTGACCCAGTCTCAGTGTCTCCTGGCACTGAGAGAAGAAGATGCACTGAAGATAATGTTGTGAAGGCAGAGTCACTATTAGGGCTAAAATTATACCATGTCAGGAGCTCAGTGATGCCAGAACAATAGGAGAAAAAGAAAGAAACACAGAAGTGAATTTCACCTTCCAAAATGAATCTGAGTCGGTACTTCCGTCTCCCGGTTCTTGAGTGTGCTTGAATATTCTTGAGTGTTCACAAAGATTTGCTAATGAGATAGATCATGAGGAATCTTGCTGTCCTTTAAAGAGCTCTCCCCTTCCAAAACACGACAGCAGATGTGAGGGCAATCTGGCCGCAACGTCTGTCACCCTGTTGGTCACCAGGGTTGATTCGGCTGATCTGGCTGGCCTGCAGGTGTCCCTTCCCTCCCGCACTGCTCCGTGTGCTTCTTCCCGAAGCACTCAAAGAGGATGACCTTCCCCGAAAGAGAGGGGCCGTCCTTCTGTCCAGGGTAGGTGCGAGGACCTCCAAACAAGCTCCTCCAAACTCCTCAACGACAGAAGAGCCCTCCAGGCCTAATGTCTGGTGTGGGCCACCTTTGTTGATCGCCTCTGGAATCCGTCCTCCCCTTTTGCTTTTGCTAAGGGAATTCAGATTTTCATCCAAGTAGTCTCCCCTACCTCATGCAGCCCAGGGACTTTGGGAAAGGTGGACCCCCAAATCAGGAGGACCCTGATTAGTCTAAGACAGAGAATGGGACAATTCTATCTCACGCCCTACAGTTGTGGGTTCAGGCACAGAGAGTGGCTTTCAGACAACCACGGCATTGGTTCAGCAGTGGCCTCTGACCCAGTTTGGGCTAATGAGACACGAGCAGAGATTAGCTGGAAGAGACCATCTCTCTGGATGGTGTGTTGCGTGGATGGGACTCTGAGACAGCTGTGACAGTGTTGTCAGCTGGAGCGAAGCCAGGCTGTGGACAGTGCTCACCCTCTGCAAGGCAGAGTAGAGACACAGGATGGTGAAGACACCACGGGGCCAGGTTACCAGCCAACCCTGCGGCTGCCCTCTCCCTGGCTGTCTCGGAAGGAGAGCCAGGAATCGCCCTTGCCGGCGGCAAGCTGGTCTGTTTGGTGTTCCGTAACAGCGATTAGAAACATTCTACCAAGAGCGAGCATATAATCCCTTGCCCAAACTCAGCCACTTTCGAGACTAGAAGAGCCACTCTTTTTTTTTTTTTTTTTTTTTTTTTTTGCGGTACGCGGGCCTCTCGCCGCTGTGGCCTCTCCCGTGGCGGAGCACAGGGCTCCGGACGCGCAGGCTCAGCGGCCATGGCTCACGGGCCCAGCCGCTCCACGGCATGTGGGATCTTCCCGGACCGGGGCACGAACCCGCGTCCCCTGCATCGGCAGGCGGACTCTCAACCAGTGCGCCACCAGGGAAGCCCTAGAAGAGGCACTCTTAACCATCATACCAGGACCACAGATCTAAACGGGGACTGCGGTAGGCAAACTGGGATGCAGGGTCACTCTAACCCTAACTGATAAAAACCATAGCATTATCCAAATCACCTAAGCTTGAAGAAGTAAAATCAGAGTTATTCAAAGGAATAAAGTAACCTGATTCAGGCCCTTCTCTAATTCATTCTTCAAACTTTAGCCAAAGTGATCTTCCAACACCCCTATCTGATCATACCCTCCCCTGCTTACAACACTGCCACGGTGTCCCATGACTCTTGGGATGAAGCCTTAAAGCCTTGTGGGGAGTCTATCCTCTCCATCCTCCCCGTGGGCTTGGCGAACGCTCGGCAGGGAATACGGTCCCTCCCACCATTACCTCCCCTCGACTCTACAGCAGCCCTCCTGCCCGAGCGCCTCACCCCAGGGTGTTCTGCCCATCGACCCCAGACTCCACCCCAGCCTCCACCCCAGCCCCAGCCAGTTCAGGCTCCTGTGTTGTAGAACTTGATAGACCCCGTTCTTGCTTTTCCTTGTGCTTCTCTTGACTCTTCAGTGTGGTGACAGCGAGCAGGGATGTGTCTGTTCTTGTTCCTGGTGGTGTGAGCCCCTGGCATGATGCCTGGTCACAGAGAGATACTCAAAACACATGTGCTGATTGAATTAACGAGTCCTAAGAATGCAAAGACTGAGGCAGCGGCAGAAATCCTGGAAGACCCAACGTCAGAGATCAAAGTGGTCCCTGCCCTGTTCAGTGGAGCCTTTCCAAGTTCTCCAGGAGGACAGATCAGCTCTCCCCAATTAAGGCTGTGATTCCGGGCACTGAAATTTGCAGCCTCTCCCAGGAAGCAGTGCCTGTGAGCCCACAGTTTCAAAGGCTCACCTGCAGGGAACAGGGCACTGGTGGAAATCCTTTACAACCATCGAATCTGATGCCGATGCTTGAGGCTCAAGAGGTAAAGTATTGTGATGTTTTCTTCCTATAACCTAAGCTGCAAAGGGTCAATTTTTTCTTATACTTTCAGTTATCCAGAGGTCAAATCTATTTCTCCAATAATTACCTCCTATTTCTGGCTGGTGTAAGTGAAGGTAAAACCAGTTGTGTTATCTCCATTGGCTGATGAGCTCCCTAACCAGGATTCCTTTAGAAGAATCAGTGTCAGCTCTCTAGACAAAAAACTTTTAAGTCTTGCCTGAGTCTGTGGTCACCATCTTAAATCTGTATTCTGGGAGTAACAGGGCTTCACATCCTCTATAATGACTTGTTGCGCATTCACTTTCTCTCCTTTTCTCTTAACTCCAAGGATTACTGTCATCTCCTCCAGCAGCCCTTTTCCTGTTGCTCTCATCCAGCAATTTTAGCAAAGGCTTTCTCTTTGCCTTGTGAGATTGGCAGGGGTGAATGAATAAAAACTCAGAGAAAGTGAGAGTCTGTTCATCTTGCAAATTAACACCAAGGCTCATTCAGGTTTCCTTCACCTATTCTTTTTTAAAGTTTTTATACCTTTTACCAAATAGCTGCAATGACATTATTCAAGCTACTCTCCAATGCCCCTCATATGAGGAATAACACCCCCCAAAAAACCTCAGAAAATTCAATACCTGGAAAATATTCATCTTTCTAGAAGGTTTTCTCTAATCAGGCTATATGAACTGCACAATCTGTCACGAACACCTTTATGTCCTGAATTAGTAACTTCTAGAACGAGCACTAAATTCATCCACCTCGCCCTTAGCCCCTGACTTCTGAGCTTCTTCTTATCTCTGTTTTCACTGCCCTATTTTATACATGCTTTAATATTTTAAGCCACCTCAAAAACCCTTTTAAAAGTAGACAGGGCAAAAATGATAAAAATTCTTTTTTTTGTAATATTAAAAGTTTTCTTAATCTTACGAAACCACATTCTCTTAAAAGAGTGGTTCAGAATCACATTGTTTAAAAAACCCTGGGAGAGCTAAAGTCTCCCTGTGAACTAACAAGTTCAGGTCTGCTATGCAGCAGACTCAGTTTCTTGTCATTTCATTTCCTCGGACTCTGGATTTGCGTCTCCTGTACCAGATCTATCATTCAGGCTCAGCCTCGGAGGTGTCCTCCAGGCAACAAGAAAAACAGCATTCCAGAGGCCGCTGAGAGCCTGGCAGGCTTTCCCTGTTTTGGTTTGAATGAATATTTTATACAGAACCTCTGAGTACCCTGCATAAACTGAGCCCAAGGACTCAAAGTCGAAGGAGAAAGGAGATCTAACTCCCAATACAACCCAATGGCAAGGATATGTGTAGCCTTCCGGAGGTTCAAACCGCATCTAGGACAAGTACCCGTGGGACAACCCCCCTTGGGGACAGAGGCTAGGTCCCTGCCTGATGGTCAGAGTCCAGGAGGTGAAGCCTTCCAGGATGCTGACCATCTCCAGCTGGTGGTAGATGCCACACTCATTACGTCCCATCAACTCTCAACAGGATTGCCTTGAATTTTTTAATCAGTAATTGGATAATCATGCGACAGGGGTAAAAGAAGTTGGAGCACATTCAATCAGAGCTTGTTATAATCAAAACTTTAAATTAATGACACAGTATTGTGATTGTGTAGTCATTATTATGCTTCTGGTCCTACTGGACTATCAGCTTCATGAAGACAAGATTCTTCTCTTTATCATTCACAGCAACGTGCATGGCACCTGGCAAACAGCACATGCTCAATATGTCTTTGCCAGAAAAGTGATCATGGTAAGGAGCAGACAGTCATTGGTTCTCTTATATCACTATAATTGGTATTGCTTTTCCACAGTATAAACAAATTTTTAGTTTGTGTCCTTTTTTTAATCTTTTATATTTATAAATGGTATCACTGTTGATAGATTTCCTGATGCTAGAGACAGGTTGATTCTACACAGTCACTGACCCAAGTACACAGATACTCAGTAAGAGATAAACATCTTTGATACATTTCCCCAGTATTCAGCGTTCCAGGTCATCCCACATCTCCTCTTCTAAGTGGCCTGAGTTGACATTCCCCAAGCTTCACGTGCATGCACCCCCTTGTTCAGCATAATCATTATAAACACAGACTCTGGGGCCAGATTGCCTGGGTTAAATCCTCTCTCCTGCATTTACTAGCTGTGCAATCTTGGGCAAGTTATTTAACCTGCTACTGTTTCCTTCCCTGTAAAATGAGGGTAATCACAGTACTAAATTGCAGTAGTTTGCAAAAATGACCACAGATTCTTCTCCCTGCACCTACTCCTTTGTCAGACCCTCCCACATTGACTCTGGATCTGGCCACATGACTTACTCTGGCCAATAGGATGACAGCAATAAAAAGCAAGCAGAGACTTGAAAAGCACTTTCCCACTGCAGCTTGCCCTCTTGCTGCCTTGGAACTCTGAGGCCAGGAGAGTCTGCTGGAGACTAGCCCCACTCATCCCAGCCATCCTACCAAGGCCACCAGCCACCAGCGAACCCCCAGTCAACCTGCCAGCTGAGCAGAGATGCATAGGTGAGTCCACCAACATCTGCCAAGCCCAGCTCAGACCACACAAACTGCCCAGCAGAATCACTAGTGAAACGAACAGTAGTTATTTTAAGACAGTGGGTTTGGGGTTATGTGGCAGTGATAGAATATGGCCTCAAAAGTATTTGACACTCTTCCCATTAGAGGTGGGGTCTACATCCCCTGAATCTGAGTAGACTTTTGACTATTTCAACCAATGGAGTCACCGGAAGTATTACTATGCTTTCCAAGGCTAGTATACAAGCAGCTATGCAGCTTCTCCTTCGTTCTCTTAGAATGCTTGCTCTCAGCACCCTTCCGTTAAGGATGCTTCCTTTGGGAACACCAGCTGCCAGGCTGTGAGGACCCATGTGAGAAGCCACATGCAGGTGCTCCAGCCAACAGCCCCACCTGGGCCGAGACTCTGCGTTCCCAGCTCAGGCGTAAGACATGAGTGAAGAAGCATTCCGAGCCCCCAGCCATTTGAGTTTTCCATACTGAGATCCCAGACATCATGGAGCAGAGACGAGCCGTCCCTATGTTCTGTCACATAGATTCCATTCCCAGAACCTACACTTTTATTCTTGTGTAGGTTCATATTTCCCTCTGGTATTTTTTTTCTTCTTTTGTCTGGAGGACTTCCTTGGACACAGCACAAGTACACTGGTGATGAGTTCTGTTAGCTTCAGTGTCTTTGAAAGAATCTGTTTTGACTGCCTTTTTGAAAGATATTTCACTGGGTATAGGATTTATGGTTGACAGATTTTTTTCATTTAATACATTAGATGTTGCCCTATTGACTCCTCACTTGCATTTTTTCTGACAAGAAATCTACTTTTATCTTATCGTTGCTTCTGTGGACATAGTGTGTCTTTTTTCTCTGGCTGCTTTTAGGATTTTCTCTTTATCACAGGTTTTGAGCAATTTGATTATGGTGTGTCTTATTTTCTTCATTTTTGTGTGTGCGTGTGCGTGTGTGTGTGTGCGTGCTCGAGGTTTGTGGAAATTCTTGGATCTATGAATTGATAGTTTTCAACCAAGTTGGAAATGTTTCAACCATTATTTCTTAAAATACTTATTCTGCCCTTTCTCTCCTCCCCATCATAGACTCCAATTACTTTAGATTAAGCTGCTTAAAGTTGCCTCACTGCTTGCTGGTGGTCTGTTAATTTTTCAATTCTTTCCTTCTCTGTGTGTTTTCTTTTGCATAGTTTCTACTGGTGTCTTGAAGTTTACTAATTTTTTCTTATAATCTCTATTCTGGTTGTTAATTCCATCCAGTGTTTATTTCATCTCAGACAATGTAGCTTTCATATCTAAATGGGTCCTTCTTATATCCTCCAAGTCTGCCCTTAATTTTTTGAACATATGGAATACAGCTGTTGTAATTGTTTTAATATCCCTGTCTGCTAATTCTAACATCTGCATCAGTTATGGGTTGGTTTTGATTGACTGATTTTTCTCCTCATTATAAATAGTATATTTATGCTTCTTTGCACTGGATGTGAGACATTATGAATTTTACCTTGTTGAATACTGGATATTTTTGTATTCCTGTAAACATTCTTTTTTTTTTTTTAATTAATTAATTTATTATTTATTTTTGGCTGTGTTGGGTCTTTGTTGCTGTGCGCAGGCTTTCTTTAGTTGTGGCGAGCAGGGGCCACTCTTTGTTGTGGTGCACGGGCTTCTCATTGCAGTGGCTTCTCTTGTTGTGGAGCACGGGCTCTAGGCAAGCGGGCTCAGTAGTTGTGGCTCCAGGGCTCTAGAGCACAGGCTCGGTAGCTGTGGCGCACGGGCTTAGTTGCTCCGTGGCATGTGGGATCTTCCTGGATCAGGGCTCGAACCCGTGTCCCCTGCATTGGCAGGTGGACTCTTAAGCTCTGCGCCACCAGGGAAGTCCCCCTGTAAACATTCTTGAACTTGGTCTTAGACAGGTAGGTAAGTTACTTGGAAACAGTTTGATTCTCTCTGTCTTGCTTTTAAGATTTGTTAGGTGGACTCGGGTCATGTTTAATCTAGGGCTTTACTCCCCACTATTGAAGCAAGACCCAGCTGGGTACTCTACCCAATGCCCAGTGACTCATGAGGTTTTCTAGTCTGGCGTATGGGAACAGGCCTATTCCTGGCCCTACCTCCCTGTTTAACTATGATATTTTAAAAATAACACAGGAGTTAAATAAAATTCAGAAATACCATAAGGTTGCTCTCACCAGGAATTGTACAGGTATCCAATAAAACATTACTTACCAGCTAACACCGGAGTTCTACTCAAGAAAAGAATTGCCTTTGTTTTCAAAAGTACCTTGGTAGTTTACTCTAGTTGGGAAGTGAGACTTCAGTTGTTTGTCTGGAAGAGGCAGTGAAAAAAACGGAGCCAAAGTGCTCTGCATAAGAGGTTAGGAGACTTTTGGGTAAAGTGGAGAGAAGGGAATTCAGCAAGGAGAGAAGTTCAGGGAAGGGTGAGGGCACAGAAGTGGGGAGAAATATGGGTGGTGAGACAGCCCATAGCATTTTTTTTTTTTTTTTTTTTTTTCCGGTACGCGGGCCTCTCACTGTTGTGGCCTCTCCCGTTGCGGAGCACAGGCTCCGGACGCGCAGGCGCAGCGGCCATGGCTCACGGGCCCAGCCGCTCCGCGGCACGTGGGATCTTCCCGGACCGGGGCACGAACCCGTGTCCCCTGCATCAGCAGGCGGACTCTCAACCACTGCGCCACCAGGGAAGCCCCAGCCCATAGCATTTTGATGAAATGGACAAAATACAAAATCTGGGATGTCTGATATTCAGTTCTAGATTTAATTCAGATTTGACTTCAGATTTAGACTGAGGTGCTGATATAAAACTCTCAATGCTGATATAAACCTCTCAATGACCTCAAACTGTCAGCAAAAGTCAGCTACATACACTGCCTTGGTCGATGGCATTTTGGAAAACAAAATTAGCCAAATCACGGCCAGTTAGGGCAGTGAGGTGCAAGTTGGGATGAAGAGATGTTTCATAAAGTGAATTGATTTTGTGGAATTGGGATTTCAAAGCTGTGAGTGACCAGGGGAAATGTAATACTTACAGCCCTCACCCTATGAATTCCTCAAAAAGCCTGAAAGGGATACTAGGTCTCCAGCTACACTCAGGATGAAGGTACAAGTCAATGTCACTCAAAACTTTAAGCATAAAGCCATCTCCAGTTGACCTGTAGGTTAAACATAATTAATTCTCAAATTAGTGGCCTCAACAATGAGTGGTGAACATGTAAGAGATCCTTTCGAAGCCCCAGATGAGCCCAGCCTTTGAGTCACTGCAGCCCAGACACCAGACACATGAGTGATGGAGCCTCCAACCCCAGCCATTTGAGTCACCTCCAGCTACTCAAGTCTTCCCAGCTAAGACCTCTGACATTGCAGAGCGGAGACAAGCCATCTCGCCTGTGCCTTGTGTGGATTATTGACCCACAGAATCCATGGCCATACTAACATGGTGGTTGTTTTTATGTTACTGAGTTTGAGGTGGTTTGTTATACAGCAATAGTAACTAGAACATGTGAGCAAGGAACGAACTTTCAATCTGTCACAGAATGATACTTTTGTAAAATACCATAAAAATGAACTTGAGTAAAGTTTTAGTAATGGGTAGAAAAAAAAAAAAAAAAAACAACGAGTGGTGAGAGATCAGAGAGCATCTGTCGTTCTGACGTGGTTTGGCTGCCTTCATCTGTATCTGGACTACACTTCTACCTGTGCCTTTGCATCTACCCTGAGAATGTTTTTTAGCGTTTGCAGTATATAAATTCATGATGTTATCTGTTCTGCATGGCAAACATGACATCTGCACAGCAATATTATCTTTTCTCCCTCATGGTTAGATTGTTCCTGTGATTCCTCGCTCCAGTACCAGTCTTGGATTCAGTGAGATTTGTTTAGAATGTTGCATTGCTATTTACAGAAGGCAGAATGGTTTCTTCTAAAAGGGACCTTCGTTGTCTTCCCCACGGCCCCTTAGCGTTCTAAGGAAGGCACAGCTGACGCTGGGCTTCAAGCAGCTTTTAAAGGTCTTCCTGCCTGTTAATCAGTGATCCTAGCAACAAACTTTCAACTGTGCCCTTGGTTGTTTTTCCTGGTGAAGATGAGGAACGTTGAGGCTATTTCCTCTTGCCTACTAATCTTCACACCTCTTCCAAAGGTGATTGCTTTAAAATGCTCTATTAGAAGCCTGAGGTTAAAATTTTCAGTGACTTCAGGGGCTTCCCTGGTGGCGCAGTGGTTAAGAATCCGCCTGCCAATGCAGGGGACACGGGTTCGAGCCCAGGTCTGGGAAGATCCCACATGCCACAGAGCAACTAAGCCTGTGCACCACAACTACTGAGCCTGAGCTCTAGAGCCCGTGTGCCACAACTACTGAAGCCCGCGCACCTAGAGCCCACGCTCCTCGACAAGAGAAGGCACTGCAATGAGAAGCCCGTGCACCGCGACCAAGAGTAGCCCCCGCTCACTGCAACTAGAGAAAGCCCACGCGCAGCAACGAAGACCCAGCACAGCCAAACATAAATAACATTTTAAAAAATACAAAGTTCCAGGACTTAAAAAGTTCTGAGGTTGGTCAAGTGGGCAATGCCCTCCCTGTGTCTTGCAGTATAGCTCCAGCCCTGTCTGGCCACAGAGGGGACTTAGAAAGTTTCCCAAGACTCAGGCTGTCCTAGAACAGACACCCTCTGTGCACGTTTGTGGGCAATGGCTGCTCCCAGGCTTCCAAGATGACTTAGAAGAATATTTGGAGGCGCTGGTGGAAGGTAATATTCTTTATTCCAAGTAATAAAGAGCAGTTCCTTTGCCTCCAAGCTTATTTAGAAAAAATACAGAATCTCAGGAGGGCCAAGGGGACCATTCACGATCCCTCCAAACCTGCAGGAGCAGTTCCTGGGCCCCAAGTGGACTTAGGAATTTTGTGTTGGAAAGATTTGTCCTAGGAGGCCCTCACTTTGGCTTGTAGGCCTGCATCCTCTGTTTAATACAAGCGAACAAAAAAGTTCAACCGAGTAAATTTGAAGATCTAATTGGCTTTATTAGGTGATTCATGAATCAATTGGGCATCATCCCATCTAGCAACTAGAAGGTACTCCAAGGGATTATGCAAAGTGGAAGGTTTTTATGGGAAGAAGGGAGGGGCAAGGGAGCTGTTAGGGAAAGAAGAGAATTGTTTTTAGGTTGGGATGCGGGGTGGGCAGAGGGTAGGGGCGGGACAGCAAGGATTTTATCATGCAGATGCCCCTTCGTCCTCTACTGGCGCGACCAGAAAATTCCAGACTGGTTGGTTAAGATTACGTTTCTTGGGCTTCCCTGGTGGCGCAGTGGCTGAGAGTCCGCCTGCCGGTGCAGGGACACGGGTTCGTGCCCCGGTCCGGGAGGATCCCACGTGCCGCAGAGCGGCTGAGCCCGTGAGCCATGGCCGCGGAGCCTGCGCGTCCGGAGCCTGTGCTCCGCCACGGGAGAGGCCACGACAGTGAGAGGCCCGCGTACGAGAAAAAAAAAAAAAAAAAACCATTTTAAAAATTGTTTGCTACATTGTATTATGTTCAAGGAAAGCAGTCAGCATCTTTCAGAAGAATTTCAAACCTGGATTCAGGCTGAGAAACTACAGCAGTCTGGCAGAGGCCTGCCAGGAAGTGGAGGGTCGGGGGGTCAGGGAAGGTTCTCTCCGTGGGGGCACAGAGATTTGCAGACCTCCTGCCCTGACAAGAAAGCTGGCTTTTCAAGATGAACGTCTTGAGGAAGCCGACAATTAAAGGCCAAGGGGAAATGAGGAAAGTGGAGAGCCGGGGCTTTGCAAGTCTGGGGAGGAAGCTGAGCTCGCTGCCCGCAGAGGCTGGACCAGTCGGCCAGGGCCCAGCTGCTCCCTTCTGGGCCTTGCTGCCTGGAACTGCTCCATGGTGGGAAGCCAAGGTCCCGCCTGATCCTCCCACAGATTCCAAACGCAAGATGTTTATCATCTCATGAGAGCTTCAGGGTAAACTAACTGTAGGAGACTCCAGAATTTGGCTGTTGTTACATAGAGAGCAACACAGTTTAACCAGAAGGCTTACTTACTGTGCCTACGCAGTGTGTGTTTTCAAATCTTCATTCAGTTGATGTTAACATGTAAACCTGGGATTGGAAATACCAGGAGATACAAGTTTCAGGGAAACCCTCTCTCCACGCACAGCCAAGCTGCCCAACTCCAGTGGGGCAACCTTCGCCTTGCTTTCGGGCTGGGCAGTATCCCTCGTGCAATCCCAAGGGTCTCTGTCCACGTAGAATCCCGTGTGCTGGCGCCCCATAGCTTTGTGCAACATAGTAGCCCAGCCTCTTCCTATGGAGCAGCTTGGACGGTTTTTGGCAAGGGAGCCATCAGAAATCCCTCTCAGAAACCTCCTGGCAGGCTTTCTCTCTCTCTCTCTCACTGACAAGAACTGGGTCACTTGCCCACTGCTGAATCACTGGTAAGCAGGATGGAATTCCCAGTGTAATTTAGCTAATTAGGAGTGACACGCCAGGGCTGTGGTGGGACCCTGTCCCTCCGTGAAGCACACGGCCACCCGACACTGGGAGGGGAGCAGACGGGGGTTGGATGGGTTCCCAATAGCATCTGCACACTCTGCTTCTAATCATCAGAGTTTCCGAGAAAGATGGGTGTCCGGGGTCAGCTAAAGCACCCTGTCCAGTAGGGAGCATGGACTCCTGGGAGGTGTGAGCCCCCCACGGTTAAAAGGAGAATAAATAAAGAAAAAAGTACGGAGAAGAGAGGTCACAACTGCCATCAACCTCCCACAAAGTTAGAAGGGGCTCTCCCGCCCCCATTCCATGCTGTCTCTGTGACCACAAATGTCACGGGCCACTTCAATGGCCTGGCAGACGTGGGACCTCTGCGGGAATGCGGGGGCAATTTGGAAAGGGCACAGGCTTTAGAATTAGGTGGACGTGGATTTGACTCCTAGCTTTGCCATTTCCTAGCTATGCGACCTTCAAAATGTTATTCAACTTCTCTAAACTTTAGTTGAAAAGGGGAGATGATAATATCTACTTCATAAGAGTGTTGTGAAAATTCTTTTCTTGTAAGATAATGTCTCTAGCATGTAATAGGTCCTCAGTTAAGGCCTCTTTGGAATTCTTGAGTCACCTGAAAGTCTAGCTAAGCATGCAGATTCCTGGGCCTCACACCACAGACATTCCAGGGGCACCTGAGCCCAGTAATCTGCATCTTCAACAACCACCCCAGGGGATTCTGATGTAAATGGATCACTGGCGCACAGCACATTACTGCCGGTGGTGTTATTTGTGCACTTATTAGGCGAAATCTGAGCATGCTGAGTAGCTCACGCAATAAGAAAATTCATCTTAATTTTAATTATCTACCTATAATTCCATTACATTAGCTGCATCCCATTAAAAATAATTAAATCTGCAGTCTTTGAGGTATGCCACGGGCCTGTTGGTAAACACTGAATAATTCCAGAGTCATTCTCCTTGCACAAATCAACCAAGCACAAGGACCTTGAGGGCGGAAGGCCTCTCCCAGGGGAGAAAGGCAGCCACCTCGACCTTTGCAGCCAAAATAAAACTCTTACTAAAATTACCAGGGCTTCCCTGGTGGCGCAGCGGTTGAGAGGCCGCCTGCCGAGGCAGGGGACGCGGGTTCGTGCCCCGGTCCGGGAAGATCCCACATGCCGCGGAGCGGCTGGGCCCGTGAGCCGTGGCCGCTGAGCCTGCGCGTCCGGAGCCTGTGCTCCGCGACGGGAGAGGCCACGACAGTGGGAGGACCGCGTACCGCAAAAAAAAAAATTACCAAACATCACATTTCCAGCAGACAACCTCCTTCCAAACTCCAGTCTGGAGTAGTAAAGAGTCGGGCCCCACCTGGCTCTAAAATTCTGTCATGCAATTCGCTTCCTGCCCAGGAAAGGTAAAGTACCTGAAAGAGCAAAGGCGAACCTCTCCCTCCCCCTCTTCCCTTCCCTCCGCCCCCAGCAACTTTGGCTCTGCTGATGGTCTCAGGATATAACACTGCTTAGTTCCTATTTCCAGTCTCTTGACCTCCAGCAACTATAGAGCTCTTACCCCGAAATCCCTGCTACTGCCCGTTATTGCAAAACGAGAATAGAAAACATATTGCAGAAGCTGTGAGTTGGAACAAAAGAGCAGGCAAGAGCAGAGAGGGGCCAGCCAGCATCTGAGAGCTGAGGAGGAAGTTTAAGGACAGTGCAAAAGATGAGATTTGGTGGGGGCAGGGCGTGTTGGGATGTAAATTCTTAGGGATTGGAGGGCTTGAGAAGGAAAGGCTGGAGACAAAGCCATGTCTGACTGTGCTATGAATGGCATTGGGCTCGCCCTACCTGGCTGAGAAAGACTTGGCAGCAGTCAAGTTCATGAAGAAATGACATTTATTCAGCTGTTCTTTTCCAAAAGGGCAAACCAAGGACAAAATGAAATGAAATGAGAAGGGGGAGGAGCTCTGGTTAAAGTCCTGTGGTTGCCAAATCTCATCTGTTAGAATCATTTGGAGTGCTGGTTAAAATACCCATTCCCAGGCACCACCCTGACTCTCTTCCCCAGCAATTTCAATGATCAGGTAGATTTGGGAACCACCGATTTTGTGGTTCCCAGAGGTTCCTGGCTGGTGGCCTTTGGGGTCAATGGCATTTCTTCTGTAGATCTCTCCAAGTAGATAATGCATTTTTCTACAATTCCCTTATCACGTATGTAAAGCGAGCTTCCCACATCACATACTGAAATGTACCCACATCTCACTTTAAGTAGAATTTTATCATATTACTTTGAAAGTTTTTGTTTTGCTCAAGTTATTTAATTTAGGGTCAGCAGTCATTTCTTGGAGATCATCTAGATACTCAGGAATTTCTGCAAAGTAAAAAAAAAAAAAAAAAAAAAAAAAATTTAACCCACATCTAATTTTCTAATGTATTGAGAGTTTCAAAAACACTAAACTTAACTACTAAAAAAGTTAATCTAGGGTTTCTCTGGCGGTGCAGTCGTTAAGAATCCGCCTGCCAATGCAGGAGACACGGGTTCAAGCCCTGGTCCGGGAAGATCCACATGCGGCAGAGCAACTAAGCCCATGCGCCACAACTACTGAGCCTGCGCTCTAGAACCTGCGAGCCACAACTACTGAGCCTGAGTGCCACAACTACTGAGACTGCGCTCTAGAGCCCGCAAGCCACAACTACTGAGGCCACATGCCACAACTACTGAAGCCCGTGTGCCTAGAGCCCTTGCTCTGCAACAAGAGAAGTCACCACAATGAGAAGCTGGTGTGCTGCAATGAAGAGTAGCCTCTGCTCGCCACAACTAGAGAAAGCCCGTGCACAGCAATGAAGACCCGACACAGCCAAAAGTAAATAAATTAATTTTAAAAACAAAATAATAAATAAAGATCCCACGTGCCACAACTAAGACCCATTGCAGCCTAAATAATAAATAAATATTTTTTTAAAAAATTAATGTTCTATTTTTCAGGCATTTAGTTATATTCTTATTAAATTTAATTTCAAAGCAGAGATGGGCCAGCCAGCATCTGAGAGTTGAGGAGGAAATTTAAGGACAGTGCAAAAGATGAGATTTGGTGGGGGCAGGGTGTGTTGGGACGTAAAGTCAGTTGGCAGTTAAGTCAGTGGGGTTGCATGGAATGCCCAGGGGGAGCATGGACCATGAGAAGTAAAAATCAAGCCCTGGGAACACCGGCATCTCAGTAAGGAGAGGATAGAAGCAGAGGACACTTCCTCAAAGAAGAATCAAGAGACTTGCTCAGGCAGTAGGAGAACAAGGACTGAGTGGTTTGTTTGTTGTTTGTTTTTGCGGTACGCGGGCCTCTCACTGTTGTGGCCTCTCTCGTTGCGGAGCACAGGCTCCGGACGCGCAGGCTCAGCGTCCACGGCTCACGGGCCCAGCCGCTCCGCAGCACGTGGGATCTTCCCGGACCGGGGCACGAACCCGCGTCCCCTGCATCGGCAGACAGACTCTCAACCACTGTGCCACCAGGGAAGCCCAGAGTGTTTTTTACAGTCAAGGAAGTTAACCTTTACAGGAGGATCGTTTCTTATTCTCAATATCTATTCTCTTTTCTTCTGTTGCAATTAAGTTTTTCAACAAGGCACGTCGCCGCCCGGAATAAAGGCTGCATTTCCAAGCTTCTATTACAGCTAAATGTTGCTTTATGATTGAGATCTGGCCGTCAGGATAGAAGTGATTGCAGTGGTGTAGCAATTGGCAATATCTATCAAAATCGAAAACACATAAATCCATTGATCCTATATATTTTTAATAATAAAAGATTGGGAACAACTAAATATATGCATCATTAGGGGACTAGATAAACAACTTATGGCACACCCAAACAAAAACATACTTTAGAACAAAATTTTTTTAGGGAAGATTCATGTGTACTAATGTGGAATGATTGCCAAGTGTTAATGTGTAAGTGAAAAAGTAAGGTCCTGGAGAGGATGTATAGTATTCTTACATTTATATATAAATGTGAGTATACATGTACTCACACGGCCTCTGAGCACGCACCACCCTGCATCTCCCACCTCACCGCAAATGATCTATATGTTTAAGAGGCTCTTGTAGCATCTTAAGTATACCAGCACAATCTCCAGGTGTAATAGTCAATACAATTTTAAGACATAGTCCATGGAATGTATAATAAAGTGTGTAAGAAAATTTAATTCCAGTGATGCAAATTAGTAGAGATGACAATCAGCAGGAAGGACATTTATTTTCTCCAGCTTCTGATAGTCACTCAAATGCAATCGACTCCCCCACAGAATGTCTCCAGACGCACTGACCACTCACTCAGTCCTCCCACGCCATGGAAGATGCATGGCAATTCCAGGGGTGCATCTCCCCAGCACTTGGACCCAAGTAGGGCCTGGAACTGCCCACGCCAGCACCTCATTCCCTTGGATCCTCATTGGGGTCCCAGTGGGGTCCCGATGGCACTCTCCTGGCTCCATCTGGTCTCTGTCTCTGTCACTTCAAGGAGGACAGGGCCTCAGCAACCAGCAAATGTAGAGTGGTAAATAGAAAAAGAACAAGCTTTGAATCAAGCAGAACTAAGGTCAAAGCTCAATTTCACCATTTACTGGGTATGTGATCTGGACAAGTTTCGAATCTCTCTGAGCCTCTGTCTCCCTCATATACGAAATAAGGATAAAATTACCTTTTTCGCTAGGGAAATGAGAGGAGTAGAAATTACATATGTCAAGAGTTGGTGCTCAGTTAATAGCAGCAATTTTTAAGCAGCAGCCGGGGTCAGTGAAGGCTACAGCGCTCAGGTCAAGAGGCCATTTTTGGCTAACCTGAAAGTCCTGGATTTTAATTTTTGGCTTCAGGAACTTCTCTTCCCTCTCTTCTTCTTCTTTCTCTTCTCTCTTATCCAAACCTAGCAAACTCTGCAGACACAGAAACCTTTCCCGTTAAGTGACATTGATGTTGCTCCCTCTATGATTCATTGATCCAAGAAAAGAGGACTTGATCCTTCACAGCCCCTTGATTTTAACTCTGGAAAAGCTGACTTGCAGGTTTGGCATTTCCATTCTGCCTGCGATGATTGTAGCTGAAGTTTCACTTGCCTGAGCTGAATCACTGAAAGAGCACATGGTTTTCTTCTTTTGAACAACAATATGAAAGATTTACTTATAAGGGGGAGAATGGAGGGAGCAACTGTACGACAAAGTATGTCCCTGGTCAGATGCTTATCCTGGGTGCAGAGTCAGTGAGGCTTTTTAAATTTTGAACTGTTCCAACGTAACCAGTTCCTCAAGTACTACCTGGATCCAAAATTGCCCTTTTTCCCTTCTCCAACTATGCATTTGAAGGCATGGAAACAGAAATCAATTTAGCAAAGAATTTTCAATCTTGTTGCTTAAATATAACAGTACATAAATACTTTTTTTTTTTGGCCACACCGCTCCAGCATGTGGGATCTTACTTCCCTGACCAGGGATCGAACCTGTGCTCCCTGCAGTGGAAGCGTGGAGTCTTAATCACTGGACCGCCAGGGAAGTCCCAATACTTTGTTATTCTTCATTAAAGCCCACTAGCCCTGGAATTTTGGTTCTCCTGTACATATGAACACAAAAAGATAGATATAGAATCCCAAACAGGAGTCAATAAAAATGCACCAAATATCGGAATTAACAAATGGGAATCCGGAAATCCAGTGTACTGGGAGTTACTTTTTAATTTGCAATTACTTATCTTTTTTTTTTTTTTTTTTAACATAAGCCCGTAAGACCCTGAAACCTGTGAGGCGCATTTCACCTAAAAGCTGAAGTATTCTAAGATTGCACTTGTATATAATATTTATGGCACAAGTTGTTTCTCTTTCTTAAAAAAAAAAAAAAGCATTAAAAATTCAAATATATCAAACAGGTGGTTTGTGATAGTCAAGCAGAGTACAGAATGCTGGCATAAAGCAGTTAACAGTCACCCTCCTGGGCTTCTGTCTCCAGGCAGAGTGAGTGCTTCATATTATCCTCAAACACTGAGTATCAAGGGGCTGTGTTTCTGCCCGTTGGGGTAATGTTTTCAGGAAGTTACTCTTCCTACCAAATGGAGAACAACAAAACACCCTCCCATCCTTGGCCCAGGGTGAGACTCAGAGTGAGAAGGAGCCTGGCAAGCAAGAGAGTGGGGAGACTTTCCAGGTGGACCCATAACAGTGGCAGACATTTCTGCAGAGTTTTTGGAGGGAGCCAAAGGCTCCTTGGTGATTAGATTAATAAAGACTGTTATTTGACATTTGAACTCTGAGAAAGCATATTCTCCAAAACACAAAATAAAGGCCAACCTACAAGACAGTAATGTCCTAGCACAGAACAGAAAAGGGCCTGAGGGAACTGGTCAAAACGAACACACACACACACACACACACACACACACACACACACCAGTTTTACTGAACAAAAACAGTCTATTTCTTAGCCACACCTGACCAAATAATGCCTTATTGCAGTTCCACATTTTTTAAAAAGTGGTCAACAAGTTGCACCTTCACAAGCACAGGGTAGAATTCAGTGGTCGGTGCCCCTGACCTTGAAAGCAGCCAGGGGTTCTTTTTTTTGTTCCATCTTCATTTTATCAGTTTGCACTAAGTACAAGAGTAAATAGGTAATGAAAAGTTATTCTTTCATTAATTCCAGCAATAATTGTATTAACTACTCGAGTGAGGGCAAATCTTAATACTGCTGCAAGTTTAGCTAATTTTCAAAAGACAAGACTGTTTTACACTGTTACTGAGGGTTACCTCATCAACATTTGCATTCAAGGATCATTTGCTAACAGAGTTTGCTTAAATATCAGGGTCGACCATCTTGAATTTGAAAACAAAGTATTGAAATTACTAGTTCCATACAAAGCACACTTACGGAAAATAGGAATCTTTTCAATTAGCATTAATGAAGTGAGACAAATAACATTAGTAATAACAACTAACATTTATTGAGCCCCTGTTATGTACTGGATGCTGTGCTAAGTAGTTGATAGATTTTACTGTTAGGGCCCAGGGCAGGTGCCCCAAAATATGCCTCAATGACATATATTTCTCCCATGTGAAAGCTGCCCTCCCTGTACTAGGAGGTAGAAAGACATCCTTGTTACAAACAAACCTTGTTGATTCTTCACTAATTTATTACCCAAGCCCAAACTTCGCTTAAATTCTTTACTAATTAAGCACCCAAACCTCAATTTCTTTGTCCTGTTAGTTCCTTTCAAATTTATTGTTTCTTTGTCTAAAAAGTATAAAAGCTGCCTGCTTTGGCCACTTCTTAGGTCCCATTTCTCTGACACTTCTGTGGGCACGAATTAAACTTTTTTTTTTCTCCTGTTAATCTGTCTGGTGTCTATTTTATTATTAGTCCAGCCACAGAGCTCAAGAAGGAGAGTGAGGGAAATTTCCCCCTCTCCAACATTATCATCTTTAATCTTCACTAGAACTTTCTTCGATGACTGCTATTATATCTCTATTTTCCTGTTAAAAAAAAAACAAACCAGAATCTCAGAGAGATTAAATAACTTGTCCACAGTCACACAGCTGGTAAGAGGCAGAGTTGAGATTTTAACCTAGTCTGAGTCTAGAACTGGAACTCTAAAACTTCTAGAGTCAAACAAGAGTTTTCCTCTGTCAAACTTTTATTTCAACAAAACAACATCATCCATCATATTAAATTAATGTTAGTAGTCCAAATTTTATTGGTTTGGTCATTTCATTTTTACCAAATTTGTAAGTTTATCTCAGTTTTATAATTATACTAGATCTTCCAATATAAGGACTCTGTACCTAGGTTTGGTTTGTTCATATTTAAGTAACCTAATAAAAACTAATTTGCGTTGACATAGGATATCTGTAAGAAATATTTACTTTAAGAAAGGGTCCATCCTTTGCACATTTTACAAACGCCTCTGTACAGTAGGAACAATGGCCCCTTACTTCACACAGCCTTGTCTTCTGTCCAGTGCAAAATCTTGTGCATTAAAGAACTTTTGGCCGGTCGCGGAAAATTCATCGGCTTTCTCATGCTCATTTTCACAGAGCCTTTCCTCCTGAGAGTTTAAAGAGCTGTATGGAAAATTTTCAACAAATTAAGATGTTCCATTACAGTATGAACAGCCTAGGAGTTGGGAGGAGTTATTAAAATCACATTAACAGTGGCCTGGCTTTCTGTAGTACTTTTCCTCTCAATATTACAAAACGCTTTTAGATAAATTTTATCACATTTATCTTCTCATATCCTGAGGAAGTAGGCCGTGGAAAGTCTCTTTGTCACAGCCTCACAGATAGAGGCTCTAAAGTACAGAGAGGGTCAATAAAACTCACAAGAGAATTCATATGGAACGATGAAGTTTATATACTCTAATTACCTTTAGAGTCTAATTAGATTTCACATCTCCCGGGGAACTTGCGTATTGAGTCTGAGAAGCCACTGGGTGAAGAGGCCTCTGCCCCAAGCCGGCCTAGTGTTCCCACAATTAGTGAGTCGGGGAGAGTTCAGGGTAATGGACAAGGGTGTAGCCCGTCTGGTTTGACCCTTAGCTCCGCCACTTACTAGCTTTGAGACCTTGGGAAAATGACTTAACTTTTGTGACCTTCAGTTTCCTCATTTATCAAATGGGAAGAGTTTTAGTCCCTACCTCATGGGGTCCTTTCGATAATTAACTAAGATAGTGTATGCAAGGGGCTTAGCGCTGGTCTCATACCAAGGATATGCTGAAGACATGGGAGTAGTTACCAGCAGTGGTGACAGTGGTGCTCATGTGTATTTCTGTTCTTCCAAGTGGGCTTCAGGCGTCGAGAACGCCTACATCTTAGAAAAACTGCTGTGTTGGAGGGTAGAAGAAATGATATAGGGGCAGAGGGATACAGCCACCTATGAAGAGAGACAAGAGCTAATTATGGATTATTATTTAGGAAGCTTTCAGATTTAACTCAGTATGGTCTCAACAAGGATATTTAGTCTTGTATGACAAGAAGTTCAGAGGTAGAGCTGGTAGATTGATTCGGCAACTCAAAATTCTCAAGGATTCAAGTAATTTACATTTCTCTAGTCTACCATATTCAATAGGTTTGTTTTGCCCTCAGGCTGGTTCCCTTCATCTTCACAAGATGATTGCCGCATCCTAAGATTACAAATAAAATAGGTATGACAAAGTCCAGAGGAGGATGAGAGGTTATCTCTTTCTATGTCTATTTTTTAAGAAACAAAGAAACCTTTGTTTCTTAACCTTCCCAGAAGCCTCCAGATTTTCCCCCATGTCTCACTGGCCAGAACTGGTCATATATTCCTCTAACCCAGTCACTGGGATCACTGTAATTGTCCCAGAGTCATAAAGATTCTGCTTCTGTGGCTGGAAATGGGAAACACAGGACAGAGACCTGGACACAATCAGAGTTCTCTTAGCAAAGAAGAAATAGGGTTGGCAGTTGGGTAGGCTACTTACTAACAACGTCTGCACTTAACAGATGCCTACTCTGACTTGAAACATAAAAGTGCCTTCTTGAAAAGGGGCCTATACCTACATAGCATTGTGTGAAATGGGCATAACTCTGCCCTATGCATTTGAATATCTATAGCAAAATTTCTGAATAAGAACTCTGCCTTATAACTCTACAGCTATCAGAACCTCAAAGCTTCAAATGCTGTAGTCAGAATAAGAGTGCAAGGGGACAAGGGGACATGCAGCCATCCGAGAAGGTAGACATACTGCTAGGGGCCTGTTTTAAAGGCTCGTCCCTCGATAGACTGAAGCCCAAGACCACCAGAACTGAAAGGACCAACCCAGAGGCAAGACTCAGGGAACTTCTTCCCCATCTCCCAACTGGGCTCCTGACAAGCCTCACTCTTGCCCAGTGTTAAACATCTCTACTGGTCTGACTGTTCTCCAGTTACAGCTTCCTTCCGGGAAATTATTTCAGGAGGCTAAGGCATTTCCAGAAAGAGTAAGGGTCTGAGGGAAAGGAAATGCTGCCCCGTGCCTGATTCTTCTGAGCCGCAGGGACCTCGCTTGTCTCTCCAGGCAGATGGATCCTGGAGAAAACAAACTCTAACTGTCCTGCGTTCGGCGGCTGCCCCTTGGAAAGTAAGGTCAAAAGGTTCATTTTACTTAGAACGTTCTTCTGATCCCACATCAGAGGGCTTTGATTTTGGCTGCAAGTTGAAATCTGGGTTGAAGTTATTCGGGCAATATCATTATTAGCCCCAGGGGCTGCCCAGATGCCCTGAGAGGATCTTTCCACTGTTATGGAGAGTTATGTCATGGCGAGAAACCCAACAAGCATTCCTTCTCCTGCTTGTTGTCAAGAGGGCTCCTGGAATGGAAGATTTTCCCCATGAGACCATAAATTGTCCACATGCATATAACAGGTATGTTGGGCTCTTCAAATCTGGAGTACGAATGTAATTGTGTCTCTTTTTTTGCTTTCATTTAATCACCAAAGACCTTAAGTGAGAAGCGGAAAGCTCTCTGATCTGCCTAAAACCAAAAAAACTTCTGGTCTGGCTACCAATATTTCCAGATACAGTATCCAAAATGGTGGTTAACTCCTCAATGTCCATTCTACCCCAAAAGAATTGTCCAAACCACTCATGGTAACCCATTTCCCCTGGCCACTGGGTGGCTTAGCAATAGACATGAAATAGACATGTGACCCAGCCCTAACCACTGAGATGTAAGGAAAGCTGGGGGGCTCCTGAGGAAGGTGCTTTCTTTCCTGAAAATAAAGAGTATCTCACAATCTCCAGGGAGAAATTCTCTCTCTCAGTTGTCTCTCTGTCCTAGTGGCCTCTCTTGGCACCATGTTCCTGAGTGTTAGTCATTCCTGGTAGGGATGAGAATGCATCTGGGATAGCAAAACACCAGCTCAGATTTTGTGGAGATTTCTCTTTGAATGTGTGGAGCAACAGAGACTACTGATGGACTGGCATCATTTCAGAGTTTGCCCTTTTTTTGGTCAAAGGTTAGAGGAGGAAAAGGACCTTTCCCCACTATTCGATTTAACTCACTCAAATAGATGATAATGTGGCAAATGTCAACTGTGATTTAAGCTTGAATGTGAGGAATTTAAAAGCACTTGCTTGAAAAAAGTTGTATTACATCTTTAAAAAAACAAACAAAAAAACACTTCGGAAGGATCTAGCTTTTCCATTCCTTTGAAAGAACAAAGCTGAATGCGTTTCATCCTGAAAATGCCCTTTCATAATTTCTAGGATCCTGGTTGCAAGACACAAATTGAAAATCACCCACAGGAAACCTCTCCAGTAATTGCATCTGTCTATACCCCACGCTTTGATCTCAGATGTTACTGGTGAGGCGGGGTCGAAATCTCAGGTGCTACGGAAAGATAATGCTGGTGAGTCATATTCATGGGATTTTTTTCCTCTGAAACTAGACTGTCTCATGTGTGACCTTTATGATGAGATATAACATCAGCTGACTGACAAGACAGTTGTCAATAGCCACATCTGACGCTAGCATGTTGGTCTATGATATTTTATCTATACCATCCTCACTGGTGTGGTTGACAGGGTTAAATGAGAACATGGGTGCTGCAGTTCTCTGTTAATTGTAAAGTGGTACATAAATACAATTCTTTGATCCATGCAGTCTCTCTCTAGGCACAATAACTAAATTGTACGGTAGGGTTCTTCCGGTTTTCGGTTCTGATTTATGCTTTTCCAAGATTATCAAAGTTCCTACCTCCTTGAACATGGACATCGTACCTTAAGGATAGGAATCACTTTGGTACCCCTGCAGTTTCTTAACAGCACACAGGTAGGAGATAGTCCGGCCAGCAAGGAAATAGTTATTGAAACTTGGGCCTGATCCATAAGGGGGCAACATAATCAAACACATTGGGAAGGTCTGGCTGCAGCCACCAAAGGGCAGTGAGGACGATGAAGCCCAGCATCTCAGCAATGGAGGAAGTGGTGCCAATATGCAAATGAGGGCGGGCTCCACGCCCTAAGGCTTGGGAGTAGCCAGATAATTCAGGTGCTTTGACAGCCTTTCCCTTGGCTTTTAGCTGTTGTGTGTATACCACATTACCTCACACATCACCACGCTCAGTCTTGGATCTTTTACATCCAACCCCGCCCCCATACACACACACACACCCCCCGACCCCATCCCCACCCTAAGAGCCAGCACTTAAAAATACCTATAACATCAGGATTATGCCACTTCTCTAGTGAAAATCAGGAAGATTAAGATGATGATAAACACGCGGATGAAGGGAGTCCATAAAAGTAAACTGAAAAGCACAACACAGGAGCTACTTAAGTGCCTAAAAATATTCAGTCGTTATAATAGTTGCCATTTATTACCTATGTGTGGAGTGCTTGACAACCACTTTTCTCTCATAAGCCTCACACTCATGGTCTGAAGTAGCTACTTTGGGGAGCGCTGTGCCCCAGTCACTCTACACAGGAGAGGCAGCACCAGGGTTCACTTGGGGTCCGGTGCCCTTGGCCACCTCACCGGGTTCACACTGTCACACTCGTTCATTCAACAAGAGGTTACTGATTGCTTACTGGGGCCCTGCGCGCTCCTTGTTGCCAGGAATTCAGAGAGGAAAGACACAGCGTCCTCCGGCAAGAGCTCGTTTTCCAAAGAAGTGTGGAGACTGGTAAACAGATGATTACCGTATGGCATGACACAGGCTTGACAGAGAGAAGAGTCACCAAACACAACCTGGGAGGGCCAGCGAGCACCTCCAGGAGGAGGTGACAGGAGCAGCCCTGCGGAACAGCCATAGTGGCACACTTGCATCGGAGCAAGTTTTGAAGGATGAGTGGGACCAGCAGGCAGTCAAAGAAGGGGATGGGGATGGGGTGTCATAGGCGGCTGGAGGGATGCCAGGCACAGGGAAGGGTCTGAGAAATGGCCCAAGGGGAACGGGGACAAGCAGACCAAGAGGTGGACAGGGCCCAGGTCACATGGCCTTTTCATGATGCCAAGGAGCATAGGCTTTGTTCTGCAGGCTAAGAGGGTGTTTGGGAGAATGTTATACAGGGCAATGGCCATATCATAAATGTGGTTTCAGAAGTATTGTTAGGCCAGCGTTATGGAGAAAGGATTCGAATGCAGCAAGTCTCTGGATGGAAAGACCAGAGAGGGGCTTCCTGCATAATCCAGGAGAGAAATGATAAGGACCTGAGAAGACAGCCGTGGTGGGAATGGAAGAGGAGGACAGGTTCCAGGCTTGTTTAGGGGGAAGAAGAGGTCAGATTTACTGTCCAAATGATAGTAAATAAGTAATGTGGGAGAGGAGGCCGGGGTCAAAGATGATTCCAGGGTTCTGGCCTAGGTCACTGGGTGGATGGAGATGAATAAGTTCCACGAGGACTGTGGCTTATTCAGCAGGTGGCATAGTGACTAGCGTGTAGTAGGTGTTCAGTAAGTATTTATGGAATGAATGATGGCATGAAAGCCTGGGTGAGCCACTGAGCCTGCGCGTCCGGAGCCTGTGCTCCGCAACGGGAGAGGCCACAACAGTGAGAGGCCCGTGTACAGCAAAAATAAAATAAAATAAAATAATGTCAAGAAAGAATCGTGTTCTAGAATTTCAAGATAGATGGGGTGTCACAGGCCCCTGGAAGGCCAAGTAGCATAAAAGCTGGAATTTATGCCTTGAATTTAGCAACCAGGAGAACAAAAGTCACATGGCCCTGGCTAGAAGGAACACTGAGATTCTGCAGACTGCTGGCAGGGTGAGATGAAGCACAGCTGAAGCCGTGGGAGGGTGAGGCCCACAGGCACGGGGGAGTGCTGTGCAGCAGCGGACCCCGGACAGGAGCAAGCGAACCAATTGTTACACTGGCAGGAATTCTGAGAGCTGGTGTTAAATATAGCCATTATTAAAAATTAAATTATATAAACCTGAAAATTGAATAAATTATCCTAAAAACAAAAGTTATAAACACCGAAAACTCGTCACTTCCTAATTGTTTACATTTTACTGTTTTCTCAGCTGTCAAGTTTATTAACATTACCTCTGGATGGCAGAAATACCGTATAACCGTGTGCTACTGTACATCTCTTCCCTACCCTGCATTCAGTGATGTCATGGTGATAGCCTGAGACTGGCCACGGTGGGAGTATTCATACCAGGTGCAAATGCTGCAGTTCGGGGTTCTTTTCTTCCAGAGAGCTGGTTGTTACCATTTACCAGCACGCCACTGAAACCGGGCCAGCAGCTGCCTGCCCCTGGGCTTCTCCCTCAGGGAGTGGCGTTGATCCAATCACTACAGTGAGGCTGGTGTAGGGGAGGCGCTGACCACAGAGTGTTTAGACAAGGACAGTTCTTAGCGTCAGGGGGATGGCCATGTCACCTTTCTAGAGAGTTCTCTCCAGGTTGGTATAGGGGCCAACCAGAGAGGATTCAGAGGATCTGGGGGCAGGGAGGAAGTAGGTGGCAGGGATTGGGGTGCCAGTAACTGTCCTGACACTCAGGGCTGGATTTCAGGGCCAGAAAAAACCCAGGATGGGGGCAGAGGCCCGCATGGTCGACTGGTCACCCACACTGTGCTCAGGTGCAGATGACCCCAGCCCTGAGGGTTTTTCAGTTTTCATTGCCTCAGGCCTGGCTGACAGGAGCCTCAGGGCAGCTGGGGGAAACCAGACTTGGCAGGGCAGGATCTGGCAACCAAGCAGGGGGAAGTGAGATTTATTTACTTAAGGGGAAAAAAAACCCAATTAAAATAATTCCGAAAAAAATCCCATCTGATGGGTAACATGAATCACGGGTTACACTGGGTGGTGTACCGGGAGGGAGGGGGGAGCCGTGGGTGCTGGGGTGCACTGTCTGTAGAGAATTAACAAATAAGAGGAAAACCAACTAATAGGCCTGCTTTTTATTATCGCCAGATGTGGCAATTCTAAACAACGGCAGTGATAAAATACACCTCCTTTGGGGCAGACTCCTCCCACGCACCCTCCACACATGTATTTTTGAGAACCTTCTATGTAATCAGTTGATTGTATTAGAACAGCTGACACATACTTCTTTAGTTCCTTTTTTGTGGTGTTTGTTTCATAGAATCACTTATTTTTAGAGTGTTGGAGGCATGTCTTGTTTTTCCATTCAGACACCAACATATATCAAGGGTCCCTGAGGAGCTGTCAGTTACGCTTGGAGTTTAAGGGCATTCGTAAAGATGTAATACGGTCTTTGGAAGAATCGGTAGACAGCCTTGTTTTGTATGTGCCATAAAATAAGTCAGAAGTTGGTTATGAATCACCACTTTCCTATTATTCTAGCATTGTGCCCTGCAGAGCAGAAAGAGGTTTTAAGCATAAATATGATTTTTTAAAAAGACATAAGCAAACAGGATGTGGAAGGGATGACCTAGAAGCAAGTTCTGTTGCATTTCAACTGTGTGACCTTAGAAGTATTCTAACTCAATTGCTCTGAGGATCAGTTTTCCTGTTTGTAAAATGGGGTTAACAGTACCTGACTAGCTTCTTCCTGGGGCTGGTGAGACCAGGGGTAGGAAGGGGTGGTGCTGCTTCAGTTCCTCAGGATCCAGGAAGGGGGAGCGTGGAGCCCAGAGTGAGCCTATCTGAGGAGGTGAAATGAGGTTTAGACCTGCAACTTCAATTTCCGCTGCAGATACAGAGTGCTCAGAAATGTCTGGGGACATCACAGTGAAAACTGGGACTTGGAAACTGGGAAAACAGGTCAGTGGGGAAAGGAGACAGGTCAGGGCTCTCCCGGAGTGGGGCTTACCCCACGCAGCCGTGATCACGTCGTAGGTCAGCACCTCACACCGGCTCAGATGTGCGATGTCTGGTCGGGAAGGAGAAGTCAGGTGTAGAAGCGGCTCTGGGAGCAGCAGTCCCAGCACCACTTGCCAACTGGCAGATTCCATGTGAACCAGAAGCCTCTTCTCTTTTCATTGTCTTGGCTGCATTTTTGAAGAGTGGGTGGTTCTTCTAGAAAGGAGGGTGGTAGAAACCCTGTGAACCCCACCCAATCTCCCAAATCAAATGGAAAAGAAAACAAAGAAAATGCCCAGTGGCCTCTTTGCAGCTCATTCTACACAGATTATATGCAGCAGTGTAAAATACAGGCTTTTCTCTTTACTACCTGAAAAGGGATGGAAAGTTATCTCCCGAGGGTGCTGATGAAGGATGATATACTGTCACCCCTCCCAGGCATGCTCCATCTGCCCTCTTTGATGCTGAGCAAGGGCTGGGGTCTTTAGCCATAGGACAGGGAGGAGGAGGGCCAGAGAAGCTGCCCTGTGCTCCCAGGTCAGACCCTCCCAACATGAAAGAGGTTTTCCGCGTAGAGCTCTAAAACTTCTCCGTGGAATTTAAATAACTAAAGGCAAAGACAGAAAAGGGTCTCTCCCCTTTCTATCTCGTGCTTAATAAACAGGGTAAGGCTGAGAAGGGAACAGGACAAATCAGATTAGAAGAAACAAGCCTTCGAGACGGTCCTGGGCTTCAGATGGTTGACCCAGGAGCAGGTCAGGCCAAGAGCCGTGAACCTAGTGCTGGGACCCAGGGCAGGCTGCCCCAAAGTATGCCTCAATGGCATATTGATTATTTAGAATTAAAGTTACTTAAGAAATGGCCAACGCAAGAAGGACATTCTGACCTTCCTTTCTTTTCTCCCTAAAAGCAGAAAATAAATCTCTCATGTGAAAGGTGCTCTCCCTGTGTCTGGAGGCAGAGGGACACTCTTATCACCAAAGATAGGGAATTCAGGCCAAGAGGCCTATATAAACAAGCCTGTTACTTCCTTTAATTTACTACCACAGCCTAAACTCTGTTTAGATTCTTGACTAATTGAGCACCCAAAACCTAAGTTTCTTTGTCCTGTCCATTCCTCACAAATTTATTGTTTGTCTGAAAAGTATAAAAGCTGCCTGCTGCCTTCTCTGGCTACTTTTTAGGTCCCATTTCTTTTTCTTTTTCTTTTTTTTTTTTTTTTTTTTTTTTTTTTTTTTTTTTTTTTTTTTTTTTTTTTGCTGCACTGCACGGATTGCAGGATCTTAGTTCCCTTACCAGGGATTGAACCTGGGCTCGGCAGTGAAAGCACAGAGTCCTAACCAGGGGACTGCCAGGAAATTCCCATAGGTCCCATTTCTATGAGACCTCCTTGTATGTGATTTAAATTATTTCCTTCTTCTCCTGTTAACCTGTCTTGTGTCAATTTTATTATTAGTCAAGCCACAAGAGAGGTAAAGGGGGACATTCCTCTCCCCGGCACTAGTGACACACTTTTCCTACCTGGAGAGACACCAGAGAAGATTCGCTCCCAGGTGGAACCCTGCCTTCTCCACAACCCACCCACCTCTACCTACCTGCCTGATTCCAGCAGCCCAGCCTGCCATGCCAGTTAACAGACTACATTTCCCACAGGCCTGACAATCTGTATTACCAGCAATTCCTCAAAACACCAAGGTGAAGTAGTATGAAATTTTATCCTGGCAAACTATGCAGGGTAAGAAACATGACCAAGTACCCCAGTTAATTACTAGCAAATCTGGACTCACATGGCCTTGTGGGTTTACACAAACAACCCAGCCACTCTGCTGCTGCTTCTCCAAATATAGAATCTATACAGCATGCCAGAATCTCACCAGGCAGGATTTTTACGGCAGAGGAAGAAAGCAAATCAGGTGTCAAGGGTCATTAACCTCACCCTGGTCTCTTTCTGAAAATCTGCACTCTGACATGTCCAGGCTACCTTTTAAAGCTCCATGTGTATATGATGCAAATTTCCACTTGCTTTGCATATGCATTTTTGGGTCTATTTTGAGCCAGTTGCTGCACTGAATCAAGATAGTTTTAATTCTGATATTCTGGATCTAAAATAATCTGCTGTGGTATTTCCCATCCCTGTGCCCTCTCTGAATCTATTTCCAAACCATTATTCTGCTTATGCTCATTGGCTTTCAAAGTTGGAATGGCCAATGGATGCAGAGAAACACAACCTTCACATTTAACTGAGGCTAAGAAGGACTTTTCCTTGGTAATACTGAGGGGAATATATAAATTACAGAAGCAGTAGCCAGAAAACAGACCTTCTGTCAGAAGCTGGCTCTCTCCCCTAGCCGTGTCCAAAAACCTTCGCTATGAATGTATAGAGGAAGTAAACCTTAACCACACTGAGGCTTAAAAAAATTACACTGGTTTCTGTATGTGGCTTTTGTAAATCAGTTAAGTTACGTCACATTTCCACCTCGAACGTGAGTTAATAAGGTCAGGGTTCCCTGGTAGACAGCAGAAAAAACCATATGGCACCTTCCTACACAGTCTGTTTTTCCCTTCAAGCTGAAAATGAATCATTTGTTGACATCAGTGGTGCCATAACATGGCAGATACGAAATGTGAATAAATGTGCCTGGTGGAGCAGTAGTGTTGCTGGAGTGGAATGACCCTGGCACCTCCTTGTGGAGGCCAAACGTGACTAAGTCTCTTTCTCTGTACTGTATGGAATTAAATAACCACGTGTCAAAACCCAGCAGCTCCTGCCTTGCAACCCTAAACTGTAAAACATGCTGGCAGCACCTAAAACCTCTTGCAAAATATAATTACAGATATCGATGCTTTGAGACTTTGGACATAATCCAACTCAACTTAAAATAGTAACAAAGGCTCAGTGTAAACCTGTGACATAGATTCTCTGAAAAGGGGCCAGGAGTCAGGCCAAGGGCTAATAAGCCTTTTAGGATCTGCTGCATTCAACGACAGCTGACCCTCCAACTCTGACCCTACTCTCCATAGAGAATTAGATCTGAAATCCCTAAGGGCAAGTATTTTTGCCCATATTCCCAGTCCCACCATTGCAGAAATGAACTGAGGTGCACAGCTACAATCATGGGAGCTTTGAGGTGTTTTGTTTTCTAATTTATTTATCATTTCACTGTAGTTTGGTAATTTCCTGGAGGGAAAAGATCTGGGGTAGATTGGGCAGCATCCACCAACGGGAGCCAAAGATTTCACAACTGCTCATCTTCCATCCTGACTCTCTTGCAAAAAGACTGTAATATTTATTCACAAGGGAGCCCTGGAAACAAGTCAGCTCTTATCCGGGAAAGTCTATCACGGCAGACTCCTTTGTACCAAGAAACTGACACAAGGTCTTGGGCCCACCATAGTAGCTGATTGTGAGTTGCAGTAGCACATTTCCCCACTATATTATCATTACAAAACTTTTTTGGAAATTTAAAAACAGTTCATGACAAGAATAAAGACAATATTTATAGTACATACTTTCTGGAAGATTTGGATGAAATAAATAGTTGATTAAGTATCTTGTCAATAATTCAGGCCCCACTTAACTGTGCCATGGTAATTGTCTAGATGTTATTATTATAATGCTTCATCCTAACTTCATTTGAATTCTGACACCTGGACACATGCTGGATCATCTGTCCAGCTTACGATGCCCAGTTCTCTGGTAACCCTCATCCCTGTCTTCCAAGGGGTTGGGCTGGTCTTGTTTGTCCTATGTGCCCCACCCCCTGTCCACAGCAGTGTGGACCAGAGGTGCCCACCCCACATAGGCTTACTCACTCACTGGCCCTTCTCCTGGAAAATGAAATGGAACAAAGAAATCTTTCCCATTAGCTGTACTTAAAATGTATAAAACGTGGGTGCAGCCAGGAACCATGTCCTACACGGAGGAGCAGGGGAAGTCGGTCTACAAAACCAGAGAGAAAGCCCTGATTTCTTCCCGGGCTTGTGTCCACTTCCTCCCAAAGGCCCAGCTGCAAGCTCGCGCCTGACTCTGACACTCCTGAAAGCTTACATTTTCCCTGCTTGTTTAACTCTGGGTGATTTCTGTCCCACACAACCAAGTGATTCCTAACTGGTACAAATTCCTATCTGGGAATCACATCATTTCATGGGGCTTTGGGCTGCAGGCTGATTTGCATCTAAAGCCTTGCAGCATCTCAGAGGCACTGCCTCTGAGTTCTCTGTGCAGAGGCTCCTGGCAACTTGGGTATGAGTTCTGAGCCTGTTCGTTCTAAGAATGTGAACTCAGCAAGTCTTCTAGCCTCAGTGCAGCTTAGTTTCCACACCTGTAAAATGAGAAACACTAACTAAACATTGATAATGTGATAAAGCACAAAAATCTTGAGCTTTGAGGTGACTCTCAGGTTAAAGTCCTAGCTCTGTCACTTCTCAGAGCCTCAGTGTTCTCATTAGATTGTTTTAAAAATTAGGAAAAAAAAAAAAGTAAATTCACCTGACATGAGACAAGTCCTATGTAACAGGCACTTTTATTATTACTGTTACTGTTATTACTGCTCCTGCTCTCCTTCCCAACGAATGTCAAAGTTCTCCATAATCTACAAAGAACAATTCCCTAAAGAAAGGGTATACTTAGAGAATCTTTCTTGAGAAATAAAAAGCAGTTTCTGACATCTCTCTTACTCAGCCAGAGGTGTTTAGCTCTCTGACAATATAACTTCCCAGCTCTGATTGGCTGATCTAGCATGAGAGCTAGAAAACAGGAAGGAAATAGATGTTTTCCCCTCTCAAGAAGAGGAAATCCAGCCTGGAAATAGTGGGAATGCTGCTGACTCTGGACACGGCCAGGCCTGGATGCCTGTCCTCAGGCCACGTAACTTTCTGAGTTTTTTCTTGGTAGAACCAGAACGACAATGTCATCTATTCCATGGGATCCTGAAAACATTGGAGGTAGTAGGTATGAAGTGGTACTCAACACAAATTATTTTTAGGACAGTCCTCACTTAGAACTTACCCTAACTCTCCGATCTTCCACCTGAGCAGCAGAGAGAGAGAAATCATTCTCACAGCCATGCAGTGTGGCTCTGTGTTAGTAGGAACACCCAATGTGTTTTTCAGCAATTTTCCTATTAGGTCATCATTTTAGGAAAATAGCTAAATCAAACCTCCTTCCCTTAATACATGTTGCATTATTTGGATTTTTTAGGAACTGAAATTTGCATTCAGTGCAACTTAAAGAGAACAATTCTGACAGTTTAAATGTATTGGAATTTCAATTCAGACCAGGATCCTGTTTTATCTTTAATCACAAATCATTTTACAATAAAGCTAAAGGGGTTTCATTCTAGAAAATAAAAAACAAATGACACGCTAAAGGTAAAATTAGGGTCTGGGTTCCCAACTTCAGGCCAAAGTTGATTCTCAAAATGGCTCTGGAAAGTGGCAGAGCTGTGAGGTCCTCAGGTGAAGACTGGGGAGGATGCTGAGCCGCGTGGCATCGCAGTGGGGGCATCATACAGTGGGCCAGGCCTGGGAGAGGCACTGCTAGAACCACATGCCATCAGGTGGTGGTAGGGTGATCAACTCATCCTGCTTTGTCCAGGACCACCTCAGTTTTAAGCCTAGGGAGCAGATAACTCCTCAGTCCTGGGCAAACCAGGACCATTGGTCACCCCATTAGGTGCTACTCTGACCTGCCTCATATGCATCTAACCCTTTAGCCTTCCTAGACATTCTGATCCCTGACTAATCTGTTCCATAGACTTTTCTTAAATTTTCTTCCTTATGTTTTCCTATCTGTAGAGCAGAAGACAAACATAATAGGAGGGGGAAAGTGTTTGAGGACAGATAATCAGTGAGGCTATTAACCATTGCTTATATAGCCATGACCTTGGACTAGAAGGGAATTGCCCTCAATTTTCTCACAGCTCAGGACCTCAGAAGCAGTGAACACCATCCCTGGTGATCAGCAGCACTCATGGTCTAGCTTTATGGCTGTGTTTGCTTTCTTACTTTTACATCAATTTATTAAAAGAATATTAATTGGCAACATCAACACTAGAGTTAACTTCCTCTTCATACCCTTTCTTTGGTGATGTGTGGAGCAGAGGAGGAAGGAAGTTTCCCCTTTCCCACCAGAGGAAATAGATTTGCAAAGAACATGAACCCCCAAAGGAAATTCCTCTTGCCTGATACAATTTTTTTTAAAGCAAAATTTGCTGGAGAGAGGTGGTTCATCATGATTATCAAAGTAATACATGCATATTGTCACAAACTAAAAAAACAGAGGAGGAATTAAACACACATAATCCCAGAATGTCACCTTTTAAAACATGCCGAATAGCAACACAAACAGTGGACATATTCAATAAGCAGGACTTGTTCAGGTGGGTCACACTGTCATTCAACAGAGCCACCAGCTGCTCTGGACATTCTCCTCTCTACTGCCTTTTACACAGTAGCAGCAACAGCAAGCCTGTTACTAAATGACAGCACACAGACTTCTTCCTCCAGGATGATGAATTTGTGAGAGCCTTGAATCAATCAACCCGTCCACCAACAAATACCTGTAAAGTTTCTATGACGGTGCAGGTACCCTGGGAACAAGGCAGGGGAGGACCCATACCCTCACGGACAGAAAATGCACTGGGCAAGTGTAATGAATTATGCCAACTGGCAGAGAGAGTGCCGGGCGAGTGGGTAGCCAGGGGATCATTCTTGTCTGAGAGGCAGGGAAATCTTCCTAAGGATGTTATACATAAGTCAAGACTCGATGGCATCTACGAGTGAGGCAGGTAAAGACAGAGAGGAGGAAAGACGCAGGCCGAAGGGGCAGCCCGTGGGAAGGCCAGAAGTGGGAGCACCCTATGTGAGGGGCAGCGGGGAGAGGGCCAGGTGACTAAAACACCCAGGGCCAGGGAGAACGAGGCATGAGCCACGGATGCTGGGGGAAGAGCAGGGACAGAATGGGTGAGGTCTGGAGGTCTGTGTTCTGGTTTGGGGGTTTCCACCAAAAGCAACGAGAAGCCACCCCAGACTGGTCCATGGGGGCAGGATGGGACCTCTGCTGTGAGCAGGGAGGGCTGCAGAGAGCAGGGCGGGGGTGTGTGGAAGGGGGTAACTGGAGGAAAGAGATGTCTGGAGAGGGAGATGGGGAAATGGGCGTGTTTGCAAGGTATCTAGGTGACAGAACCAGTAGACCTTGGTGACTGAATAAATATGGTGATGAGGGGGCCCAGATGGTAGGCTGCAGAAGGAAGGGTCTGAAAGCTGGAAGGACAGCCCCTAAGGCAGGGCTGGCTTCGTGGGCATGTGGCCTGTGCAGTGGCACAAGCCTGTGCTTGGAAGGGCCCAGCACTTGGTCGAAGGCTCTGCTATCACTGTCTTGAAATACTTAAATCATTTTTACACAAGGGGCCCTGCCTTTTCATCTTGCACCAGGCCTTCAAATTACACCACCGGCCCTACAGAGGGCTAAATGTCTGCTACATGTGTATGCAGAATCTTCACTTGGCTAACGCGACTTGGACTCCATCCAAGGCTGTTTATCCAAGATAAATCGAGATTGTCGATTTATCCTGTCAGGCAGCACACGAATCTAAAGAAGGCTCGGTGGGTCCCAGCCAGTGCAGTTTGTGTCTGCGAGCACATCAAGAAAGGTCTGTGATTAAAGTTCATGAGAGCAAGAAAAAGACAGAAGGCACACTGTGTACGAGCCTTGAAGACAGTCAGGAGACGGAGGGCATCTTAATAACATGAGCTCCAAGCTTGTTGCTTGAGTGAAACAGGAATTTCCCTCACCCAAGTTTCATTTAGTTTAGTAATTCAAGCTAAGAAGTTCTGTCCGTTCAAGCCAAAGCTAAATGGGTATACCGTTTGGCAGAAAATAGTTTTTCAAATGAGTGGTTTATTATTTTATTTGGCTAAAAGTCTCAGGCTACACAAAATTTGCACTTAAAAGAAAATTATTATTGTAAGGGTTTAAAAGAAAATTTATGAATATTCCTATGCTTGAACTTCAAGAAAAAGAAAAAGGCAGTCCTTTACAAAATTTAAGGTATAACACCTTTAACTGATTATTCAAGGAACCATCTACAGATAGAATTGCTATGAGAGTTTATAGGCTCTGGACCAAATAATAATTATTACTTTCACTATTTTTTTAAACTTTATTTTTGGCTGCGTTGGGTCTTCGTTGCTGTGCGTGGGCTTTCACTAGTTGCAGCAAGCAGGGGCTACTGTTCGTTGCGGTGCGCGGGCTTCTCATTGTTGCGGAGCACGGGCTCTAGGTGTGCGGGCTTCAGTAGTTGCGGCATGCCGGCTCAGTAGTTGTGGCTCGCGGGCTCTAGAGCGCGGGCTCAGTAGTTGTTGTGCATGGGATTAGTTGCTCCGAGGCATGTGGGATCTTCCCAGACCAGGAATCAAACCCACGTCCCCTGCATTGGGCGGGAGATTCTTAACAACTGCACCTCCAGGGAAGTCCCTACTTTCACTATTAAATGAGAAAATAAACTGTTAAGAATAACTGAGCTATAGATCACCATTCTGAGTTTCTTTGGTGTCTTGTATCCACTTACAACAGCAAATTTCTAAAAAATACTAATATTACAGGAAGAATAGGAGAAATCTGGCAAGCCTTTCCAAATATTTACAAGGCTACATCTTTTGAAGTTGACTTAGTAATGTGCTTAAAAGGAAGGGCTTTGAAGTTAGATAGTTTCGGTTTAAACCTCGGATCCGTCTTGGGAAAGTTGTTTAAACTGCCCGAGCCTCAGTTTCCCCACATGTAAACGGAGGTAATTCCTACTTGCTGTTTGTAATATTCATGTTGTTATCCTTCAACAACCTGTATTTTTTTAAGCTGTATTTTTAAAATAGCTGCTAACGGATGATTAAATGCAGTTATCTGCATGTGTGTATTTCCTTAAAAATAGCCTCAATTCCTTTGATAGGTCACTCAAGTGACTCTGAGGGCAGGGGGCAAGGCTAGGAATCGGCTGCACCGTTCTGCTTATGACAGAGGGCGAAGGTATTGGTGTCTGTCCCTCAGAAGAGAAGAGGTAAAGAGAGGGGCCAAGGTTGAGGCACGGGGGAGGGAGAGTGGGCCCAGTGACCTGGTGTCACCCGGGGGGTTCACGGCTGGGAGGCAGCCTGGGACACATCCAGAGAAGCGGGCTGCCCATGGGTCTTTCAGGACCAAGATGCGTTTGCATTTCTTTGATGTAAGCCAATGTTTCCCTAAATGTATCTCACAGGTAAAGTGATACTATTTGTACCACATCTGTATTTGCTTCTTGGGGCTTCTGCAACAAAGCACCACAGACTAGGGGGCTTATGACAGCAGAAATTTACTCTCCCATAGTTCTGGAGGCCAGAAGTCTGAAGCCAAGGTAGTGGCAGAGTTGGTTCCTTCTGCAGGCCCTGAGGGAGACTCTGTCCCATGTCGCTCTCCCAGCCTCCGGTATTTCTTGGCTTGTCGATGCATCTCTCCAATCTCGGCCTCCATTGTCACACAGCCTTTTCCAGTGTGAGTGTTTCTCTCTGTCTCTTCACGTAGCACCTTTGAAATTTTTTGAAAATCAGGACCCAAACAGGCTTGCACTGGCCCGATCTTTCTCCTCCAGGCCAGGGCCGATGTTATGAGACTTGGGCTTGCTCCCCTCTGAGTCTGCACTCCGGTGGCCAGCACCCCATCTCCTCCTGAAGTGGGATGGGCTCCCAGGGCAGCCTCGAGTGTGGCTGAGGAGGAACTCGGGACCCAGCTATCAGGGTCACGCTCACATTTCACCCTAGTTTGGAGGTGTGCTAACCACCGACCACATGTGGGGAGGCCAGGCCTTACCCAAGTCAAGGAGCCTGTTGTCTGGCTGCAGAGATAAAAGAAACACCTCCCTGTGTTAGTTTCCTTTTGCTGTCGTCACAAATTACCACAACCTCCATGGCTTCAAACAACAGAAATTTACTCTTGCACAGTTCTGGGGGTCAGAAGTCCAAAGTCAAGGTGTCATCAGAGTCACGTTCTCTCAGAGGCTCTAAGGGAGACTCTTTCCTTGGCTCATCGTATCTTCTGGTGGTTGTCAGCAATCCTTGGCTTGAAGATGCATCCCTCCAATGTCTTCCTCTGTTATCACATAGTGTACTCCATGTGTATCTATGTGTTTGTGTCCAAATTTCCTCTTCTTATAAGGATGCTAGTCACTGGATCTACTGAGAATCTATTCCAGTATGACCTCATCTTAACTTGATTACATCTGTAAAGACTCTATTTCCAAATAAGGTCACATTTACCGGTACCAGGGATTAGACTTGAACATATATTTTGAGGGGGGGGGGCACAATGCAACCCACAACACTCCCTAGTGAATATGTCTTGTATTTATGAAAAAGAATGCAAGGAAGCAAGGACTGGGTGCCACAGGAGTAAAATTCATTTTAAATCTAGATAAGGGAGAAATTATCTTGAGCTGGTTGAAGGAGTAGGGGATTTTGAAGAATGGTTAGGAATTAAATAGAGATAAGGCTAAGGACATAATAATAAAACCATTTATTGATCACCTGCTCTGCACCAGGCACTGTGCTGGGTGTTTTAAATGCATGATCTCCAATCCCCCACTGTCTATACTCTTAGAAAATGCATTCTCCATATATAGTGTCTTTCCCAACGTCACACAGTAGGGCAGTGGCAAAGAGAGTTGGAACCCAGGTCCAACTGATACGAAAGCAATCTGGCTTCAAGCCTGGTCCACTGCACTGTACAGGCACCTAGGAGGAGACAGTGGGGTGGAAGTGTGGAGGTGGGTTGTGTGGGCATCTTGTAGAGGATGAACACCACCTGTCTGGCCTGAATGAGAGCTTCCTGCAGGGAAGGTAGGGAACGAGGCTGGACGGGTTGGTCAGAGGAGAGTGGTAGGGGGCTTCCATGTCACACCAGGAGTCGCTAGAACAAGGGAACCCCTGAAAGTGAATTAGCAGGGAGTCTTATCTCCAACTGTCATGGGACAGGGCGTAGAAAACATATGTGAAGAAAAAGTGTGCATTACTCAAATTGCAGATTCGGGACGATTGCTGTAATTTTCTCAACGTTTTGAAAAGGACGTGGCTAGAGTCAAAAGAAGTGCTCTGGTCCCATCTCTGGCCCTCGTGACATCAGGCAAATCCCTTAATTTTTCTGCAGATAAACGTCCTATCTCTCAGAGGAAGATAATGACACCTGCTCACTGGTTTTGTGGGGAGACCTGCCAGGATAATGTTTGGGGAGCATTATTACAGAGCTAGGAGCCTTGGCAAGATTCTCTAGGTGGTTGTGTGTGGCCCTTGCCCTGAGATTGCTTTAGAACTCATGAAAGAGACAAAACAGACAAAAATTAACTTAAATAGTATTAGAGGGACTTTCCTGGTGGCACAGTGGTTGAGAATCCACCTGCCAATGCAGGGGACACGGGTTCAAGCCGTGGTCCAGGAAGATCCCACATGCCGCAGAGCAACTAAGCCCGTGTGCTACAACTACTAAGCATGCACTCTAGAGCCTGCGAGCCACAACCACTGAAGCCAGCGCACCTAGAGCCCGTGCTCAGCAAGAAAGAGAAGCCACCGCAATGAGAAGCCCGCATGCACCGCAATGAAGAATATCCCCCGCTTGCCGCAGCTAGAGAAAGCCCACGTGCAGCAATGAAGACCCAAGGCAGCCAAAAATAAATTAATTAATTTTTTTAAAAATTAAAAAATAAATAGTATTAGAAAAGTCAAATAATTTAATTAGACTTGAGCGTGCTGATTTTTTCCCCATACGTGGGTGGAGAGGTCAACCCAGAAAATGGTACGTGCGCTTAAGTCAGGCAAAGCCTGCGCTTGAATCTCACCTCCTCCACTTAACAGCAGTGTGCATCTCCGAAATCTCGTGGACCCTCTGAACTTAAATCTTGCAATCAATAAAGTGGGGACAGTCAGTACATGCAGACTTGTGGCAAGGATTAAATTCCGTCAAATATGTAAACTGCCTGACATAGGAGATACTCAGTTAATGCTCTTCATTATTACAGATGGGACAATTTTGCTTCTCTTATTATCTTCCTTTTCCAGGCACTGACAAGAAAATTCACAGTTGCGTGGGGAGAAACCAAGGGTCGGCAAGGGATCCCTCCTCTGGGGAAAAAAATCTGCCTTCGGCAATTCCCTTTCTACATCTTTTTGTTCTGGTCTATTTTATTTAACAGCAAAGGGGCTGTTTAGAATGTGGAGTTTTCATGGGTTTCAGAGCATCTTCTCTCTTCCTCTTCTCTGATTTTTATTTGGGCTCTCTTGTTGCTAGGGCTGGCTGTGGGGGAGCCTGCCTGCCGACCCACAGCACGAGACTCCAGGCCGTGCATGCGCTCTCCTGCCTGGCCTCTCCCGTCTGGCTGGGCTGCCCTGTGAGTCAGCTTCCCCCTCTGTCCCTGTTTACTTCATCGCAAAATGAGGGTAGTAGAATTATTTACCAACCACAACAGGTTGCTGTGGCAACTGACAAATGAGTGATTATATAGAGCACACTCATACATAAAGCCCCTGATAAAGCTAAATATTATTTTTATAGGCACTCTCAAAAGGAAGATTTTCTTTACTAGCGTCCGGGGGGGTGACTCTCAGGGTTGCTCATGAACGTGGCCTCCCAGCTGGGTGTGCTTCTTCCTCCCAAGAATAGGATTGTGAACATCCAACTGGAGGCCCATTTCCCTATGAGTGTGGCCTTACAGGGCCAGAATTCTGTCCTGTTTGGCAGCACTGAATGGAGACCATGGAGTTGCCAGTTAAATTTGCCAGGAGTCTCAGGTAAACCTAAATTTCAGGTCAATGACATACAATTTTTTTAGTGTAAGTACACTTCATACAATAGTTGTAAGAGAAGCAAAACACTTATACTAAAAAATTATTGTCTGTTTATCTGAAATTCAAATTTGACTGGGCATCCTGTTTTAATTAATTTATTTGTTTGTTTTGGCTAAATCCGGCAACCCTAGGGTTCACAGTGTTTTAGTAGCACCACCTCAGGACCATGATATTTAGACATCACAATCATCAGCTCCTGCCTTCAGGAGATCACAAATATCTATTATTGGGGCTCATGTTAATGTGTAACACTATATATACCTATCTCAACAGTAGCACAAAGTGTGTGTGAGAGGTGTGTGTGTGTGTGTGTGTGTGTGTGTGTGTGTGTGTGTGTCTGGTGTGTGGCTGTATTCCAGTAAATATATTTACAGTAAGAGGCATTGGGCTGGATTTGACCACAGGCTGAATTTGGCCACCTCTGCTATAGAAGACAAGTCTGCACGAGCTCGGGAGCCATGCTGCCTCGGTTCAAGTTCTGACTTTGCCATTTACTAGCTGTGTGACCTTGAGCAAGCAACTTAGCGTCACTGTGTTCCCTCATCCATAAGAGGAGAGTAATAATAGTACGTCTTCATAGGGTTGTTGTATTAAATGAGTTAGTAAACGTAAAACTCTTAAAACCCTGCCTGGAACAGACTGAGTGCTCAAACAATGTTAAATGTTAACTTAAAGCCAGTTACACCACATATATCAGTTAGAATTAGGTCTGAGTAACAGAAAACCCAAAATGACAAAGGCTGAAATAAGAGAGACTTTATTTGGCCCTCTGTTCAATTATGGCAGAGTCACTAGGGCAGCTCCACAATTGGCAGGGACCCAGGCTCCTTCTAGCTTGTTGCTTCACCAGCCTCAACATCTGGTCTCACTGGTGCTTGAGTTCTAGCATCTTGCCCATATTCCATATTACCGCCAGCAGGAAGCAGGAAGGCAGGGAGGAAGGGGATGCTCTCTCCCTTTGGAGATACTTCCCGGAAGTTGCGTGCACCACTGCCGCTTATTTCCCATTGGCCAGGACTTAGTCACATGGCCACAGGGAGCTGCAAGGGGTGCTGGGAGTTGTAGTCATTATTCTGGGTTTCCCCTGGGAGTTCTAGTACTAAGGAGAAAAATCATGTATGGGGGAAAACCAGCAGTCTCTAACACAACAGTGCTTTCCAGAACCTGCTATATTAAAATCAAAACACTTGGACTTCCCTGGTGGCTCAGTGGTTAAGAATCCACCTGCCAATGCAGGGGACACGGGTTCAACCCCTGGTCCGGGAGGATCCCACAAGCCATGGAGCAACTAAGGCCACGTGCTACAACTACTGAGCCTGTGCTCTAGAGCCCGCGAGCCACAACTACTGAGCCCGCATGCCACAACTACTGAAGCCTGCACGACTAGAGCCCGTGCTCTGCAACAAGAGAAGCCACAGCAATGAGAAGCCCACGCACTGCCACGAAGAGTAGCCCCTGCTCTCCGCAACTAGAGAAAGCCTGCACGCAGCAGCAAAGACCCAACACAGCCAAAAATAAATAAATAAAAATAAATAAATCTATTCAAAAATTATTAAAAATAAAATAAAAACGCTTAATTTAGCAAAATCTCCTCGTAGCCAGTGTAAAAAGGTGGCTGATAGAGAAGGGGAAATTTGAAACAAGAAGAGCACGACAAAGAAGAGAAGAGGCAGACTAAGGCCACATAGGTAGTTTCTTGGACTTTGTTCATTTGTGGTCTGCTTGTTGTGAGGCTGACAGGGAGGGTTGGGGCCCAGGAATCACATCCAACAGCCTTCCTTCTCTGTCGCCATTTACAAAGGAGTATGAGACATTGGCATCTCCCCAGCTGCGGGTCCTCTCTTCCCGACCTAACCCAAGGTGGCAATAGCTAAGCAGGAGTGGGTGTGGCTGCAGCGAGGAGACTCCAGGGAATGGCCTGGATCTCAGAGGAGTGGCCTGGCACTGCTTCTGAGCTCTGCTTCCACTGTGCAACCACACGCCACCCCCAGCCAGTTGTGCTGCCTATCGCAGATCGCCTTGCCCTCCCCCTCATCCCTGTCCACTAGCAGCTGGGGGTGGGTCGTGGGGAGGAAACTCTGCCTTTCTGGCTCTCTCTCCACTCCCTAAGTGGTGGCAGCAGCAGCAGCTTGCAGAGTTAGGTGCTTCAAAGGGCGGAATAGTTAGATCAGTTTAAACTCTGTTAGTTCTGGCTCCTAATGCTTTCAATAATCACTGTTGGATCCCTTTGGGAAACCATAAGATGAGAACAAATTTTATTGGAGTCACTTTGATGCATTTTAGGTCCATGATTGTGGGTTTTTGAGTAAGATTTTTTTTCTCTGTCATTTTGTTTTGTTTACAAACAGATTTTTTTTTTTTTTTTTTGCGGTACGCGGGCCTCTCACTGTTGTGGCCTCTCCCGTTGCGGAGCACAGGCTCCAGACGTGCAGGCTCAGCAGCCATGGCTCACGGGCCCAGCCGCTCTGCGGCACGTGGGATCCTCCAGGACCGGGGCACGAACCCGTGTCCCCTGCATTGGCAGGCGGACTCTCAACCACTGCACCACCAGGGAAGCCCCAAACAGACTTTTTAATTGAGCATCTATCAGTTCTTACTTATGCTGCCAAACTACTTTGACATCATCTATAATTCTTCACCTTCCCAAACTGCATGTGCAGGTTAAATTAATTCAGTGAGTCTAAATTACTGATAACAATCTTCTATTCCTATTGTCTGTTCTATTGAGAAGAAATCTTTGTAGTCTTAGTACATGCAATGGAAATTGCTTTTCCTAGTAGTGAAGCAAGAAATGCATCTAGTCTCTGTCTTTGAATGTCAACCAGTCCCCTCTGGGACTATGCAATCAGTCTCCTGTTTGGATTGACTGAGAACACCTGAAATAGTCATAAACCATAGCCCTTAGGCCTGGTCCCTGGTAGGTTTTCAACAACTTTTTGAATAAATAAATGAGAATCATGGTTATGCTAATTAATGTTTTTGAAAAGCTGTGCCTGTCTTCCTCAACAAATACTTGTCCAGCATTTGACGATGTGACACCTCTCTTCTTGGCACAAACTGTGGTGATACATCAGTAAGGTGACAGCTGGGAGTCAGTCCACAACTATGAGCCCACTTCAGGGAAACACTTGATATGACCAGCAGGACAAGCTCCTGCATTGCATGGGGTAGTGATGGCTTTTCTCTTTCCACTTTCTTAGCTGGGAGTCAGCACCAAGTAACAGCAACAAGTAACCAATTACTAAAATTTCCAGTCAACATAAGAGATATTTATTGGTATAATTGGGAAGGAATCATTTAACAAAAGTCTTGGGAAAAAATAATCCAACAGAAATCTAACCCAACTGAAAACACCTGAACACTAGGTTATTTAATTTGGATTATCCAAAAGCACAAAAGTAGCAAAATTCCTTAATGCTATAAACCCTTCAATGTCCCTGCTTCTTAAAAGAGCATTTATTAATTTTTTAAATTACTGAGTGTGTAATGTGTTTGTTTTGGCTTCAACCTTGCCAAGAGGATGCTCTGAACTTTTTAACTTCCAGCTATTGTTCATATCTCCACCCAGTGCTAGCCTGATGACACTAGTATCACTTTTGATTAACATTAAAGAGTTGCCTTATCAGCCTCAAAATATTAAGTTATGGTCTTCATACCGAAGAGGTCCCTTTCTCAAACCCACATATCTTAGCTTCAGGGATATTAATGCTATGCTGAAGATATTCCCATTCCCCAAAGTTTTCATTCATTCCCTTTGATGGTTTTGTGCCTGTTTCCCCTTCTCCAACCAGATGGCCGGTTTCTTAACAGGCAAGAACTTTTATTCATCTTAGTCCCCACGCTACCTTGGCAACTCCAGTGCCCAGGTGAGTTCTTCATGTAAGTGGCAAATCTGCAATAATGCTCACTAAATAAAAGAGAAGATATGGCCATCAGGTAGTCGTGCTTATTTTATTGTATGGCTTGTAAACTGATTCTGAAAATATTTACAAAAATGCTTGAGGAGTGGCAGCATCAGGGAAAATAGTTCATGGCTCCAAAGGGCCTGCTCTGAAGACAACCTCATTGAATAGCCTAAGACCTGATATATTTGTTGGAAGGACAAAAGGGTTTCATTGTTTTTCAGTTACCTTGTATTATGAAATTATAGAATGTTACCTGTATAGCTTGTCTATCAACTAGGCCAACCTTTCTTACAAAGAAACCATGGCTTAGGGAACTTACAGTACTTACTCAAATCATTAGTTCATCGTAAAGGTGGGACTAAACCCAGGTCTTCTACCTCTCTAAACCTCCGCCAGTATTTTTTTTTCTACCACTATCACATTGTCTCTATAGACTGCTAAAAACAAACAATATGTTTCTCTCTCTCTCTCCCTTTTTTTAACTTTGATTATGTATTTTTTTAAATTTATGCTTACTTGTTTACAATTAATTCTTAATATTTTTCTTGTATTTTACTCTGAAAAATCAGTTTGACTTTTATCTAATTTTGCCTTTTTTTTTTTAATGAGAAAAATTCTCTGAGGAATGAATGAGAAAAGTCTTAATCCTGAGAGAACGCCATTACACTTAAAGATTTATAATAAAAGAGAGTTTAGGACTTCCCTGGTGGCGCAGTGGTTGGGGGTCCGCCTGCCGATGCAGGGGACACGGGTTCGTGCCCCGGTCCGGGAAGGTCCCACGTGCCGCGGAGCGGCTGGGACCATGAGCCATGGCCGCCGAGCCTGAGCGTCCGGAGCCTGTGCTCCGCAACAGGAGAGGCCACAACGGTGAGAGGCCCGCGTACCGCA
>RJWK010003968.1:0-61661 GCA_004363435.1 Platanista minor
CAAAAATTCAAAATAAAAAAAAAAAGAAACAGACTCACAGATATAATGAACAAATTAATGGCTACCAGTGGAGAGAGGGAAGGGAGGAGGGGCAAGATAGGGGTTGGGGATTAAGAGACACAAACTACTGTGTATAAAATAAATAAGAGGGCTTCCCTGGTGGCACAGTGGTTGAGAGTCCGCCTGCCGATGCAGGGGACACGGGTTCGTGCCCCGGTCCGGGAAGATCCCACATGCCGTGGAGCGGCTGGGACCGTGAGCCATGGCCACTGAGCCTGCGCATCCGGAGCCTGTGCTCCGCAGCGGGAGAGGCCACAGCAGTGAGAGGCCCGCGTACAGCAAAATAAATAAATAAATAAATAAATTAATTAATTAATTAAAAGGTACAAGGATATATATCATTACAGCACAGGGAATATAGCCAATATTTTATACTAACTTTAAATGGAATATAACCTATAAAAATTTTGAATCACTATATTGTACACATGAAAATAGTATATCAACTATACCTCAATTTTAAAAAGAAAAAGGAAAAAGCACAGTTACTGCCCTCAAGGTGGTAATGGTTAAATGAAGAGGGATCAATAAATACACATTTATTTCCAATGAAAGCAAACTATGATAAATATTATAATTATAGTTATATCCCCACTTACTAAGTGTCTACCACATTCCAGGTACCATGCTAAGCATTGTACATGCCTAATGGCATTCAGTCCTCACAGCAGCTGTTGATGACCTGCATTCTACAGGTGAGGAAACAGATTTGGACAAGTCTAGTCATTGGCCAACCCTCAGCTAGTTAGCGGCAGAGCCAGGATTGGCCCTGGGTTCTGTTAGCTCCAAACAGGTAGTATCCCTGGCTGGAGTAAGGAAAGTGTCAGGAACCAGGAAAGCCAGGTTCATTCCTGGAGCCCACTAGCAATAAAAGGAGGGAAATCGAGAAAGAAGATTCCTGCTCTTAAGGAGTTCAAGCCTAGAGGGGGAAGTCAAATGGCAATTTTAGAAAGTGTTAACCACTTTAAATAAAAGAATTGAGGGACTTCCCTGGTGGCACAGTGGTTAAGAATCTGCCTGCTGATATAGGGGACACGGGTTCGAGCCCTGGTCCAGGAAGATCCCACATGCCGCAGAGCAACTCAGCCCATGAGCCATGCTCCACAGCTACTGAGCTTGTCCTCTAGAGTCCGTGAGCCACAACTACTGAGCTTGTCCTCTAGAGTCCGTGAGCCACAACTACTGAGCCCTCCTGCTGAAACTACTGAAGCCCATGCGCCTAGAGCCTGTGCTCTGCAACAAGAGAAGCCACCACAATGAGAGGCCACGCACCACAACAAACAGTAGCCCCTGCTCGCCGCAACTAGAGAAAGCCTGCATGCAGAAATGAAGACCCAATGCAGCCAAAAATAAAAATTAATTAATTAATTAATTAAAAAAAGAATTGATACCATAGAACATAGTACTCGGGAAAGCATAAGACATAGAATCCAGAGAAATTTTTTTATTTCAAAATTGGCCCAGGTGGACAAAATTCAGACAAGGGATGTAGATATTGGGAGGCGGGTGTAGCTGATAATATTGACACCTCACACTTGCAACCTTTTTCAGAGGCTCACCATTGGACACATTAGAGTCCCCTTACCTGGAGATGCACCACAGACAAGGATAAAAGACGTCCCACCCACTCAACCCAAATGTAGACATTGTGCAACACAGCCTGGGCCAGCACTTCCGTCGCACATGCTTCATCCCATTGCATTTAATAAAGCCGCACGTGAGATGAAGTGACACCACCTAAGCTATAATATGTTCTGGGAATTGGAATGGAGTTACAAATGTAGTATTTCTGGGGCCCCTGAATGTCTGAATCCTGCCCTGCCAATCACCCCTCCCCACTGTAGAGGTCCCAATAGATCTACAAGAAAGAGTGGCCACAAAGGAAATAAAATACCTTTCCGTTATTAGCTGGGCCAGCACCCAGCACCTGAACTCAGCATTCCCTGTTAAAGAGGAATTAAAACAAACATGTTAGACCACAGACTAAGTGTAGCCTCCCCAAAAATCCGCATCCAAATTTCGACTTCTCCCACTGTCTCTTCCACATTTAAGGAGAAAAAATGTGGGACAGGCACTATATTCAACGTGGCTTAATTAATACTGGTTTTCTAAATGGAAGTAATAAAGTTTATGAATGAAGCTGCCTGCCAGTCTTTTCTATTTGGTGCAGCTGTGTTGTCTGATACAGTAGCTATTAGCTACATGGGGATATTTATATTTAAAATTAACTTAATTAAAATTAGATAAAAATTCAACTCTTCAGTCACACTAGCCACATTTCAAGTGCTCAACAGCCACACACAGGGACTTCCCTGGTGGTTCAGTGGTTAAGAATCTGCCTGCCAATGCAGGGGACACGGGTTTGAGCCCTGGTCCGGGAAGATCCCACGTGCCATGGAATGACTAAGCCCGTGCACCACAACTACTGAGCCTGTGCTCTAGAGCCCGCATGCCACAACTACTGAAGCCCGCGCGCCTAGAGCCCATGCTCCACGAGGAGAGAAGCCACTGCAATGAGAAGCCCCATGCACCGTAACGAAGAGTAGCCCCCATTCACTACAATTAGAGAAAGCCTGCGGGCAGCAATGAAGACCCAACGCAGCCAAAAATAAAATAACATTAAATAAATAAATAAATAATAGCCACACACAAATGGCTGCCATATTGGACAGTGTAGATGTACAACATGCCTATCATTGCAGAAAGTTCCACTACACAATGTTGACCATGGAGGAAACAAGAGGACAAGAGAGAGAAGAATGTCCTTAGGCAGGGCTCAGTTTATCTAACCAGCCCGTGGGGGAAAAAAGGAAGTCAGAAAGAGAGACGTGAAAACCAGTCTACCACCTTCAGCACACCGTGAACCCCCCAGAGATGAGCCCAGCCTAATCCGTGTTTCAGACTCTGACCAACAAACTCACATCACCCCCTCAAGGAGAAACAGAGATGAGACAGCAAGGGAAAGGGTCCTCTCTGCTTTCAAGATGGGTATGGGAGACTCCTATCAACCAAAAAAATCAAATTGAAAAAAATGTGGTCTACAGCCTGGAGTAAGTCCACTTGCCATCCAGAATAAGTATGGAATCCCAGAGAAGGACTGATGGACCCAGTTAGGGCCAGGTGTGCCCCCTTGGATCAGTCACTCTAGCAGATGTTGTAAGAACATGGCAGCCAAAGAGGTGGCTTTGTGATTGGAGCATGACTGCTACTGAGGTACGCAGACAGAAAGGCAGGGGTCCACTGCACTGAGGACATAGCCCTCATTTCACTTCTCACTTCGTTTAGCCAATCTTGACTTGCTCTTCCTGGTCTTGAGATTTTCGAGGGTAAGGAGCCCGTTTCCTCTGCTATGCCCAGCACAGCACCTGCCTCACAGTTGCCTCTTCTTCTCAATAAATATTTAACTGAATGATGGAAGATGGCAGTTATTGAGCCCTGTCTTGGACCAGGGACAGTGCTATGTGCTCTACATGTATTAACTCATTTAAGAATTACAGTAACACTATGTGATGGATTTTATTCACCCTGTTTTTCAGATGAGAAGAACTGATTCTCATCAAGTAACTTGCTCAACATCACACAACCAGTAAGTGATGGATGTGGAATTCAAACACCCAACTACAGGACTTCTCATGATGCTAAATATTTAAACTTAGTGAGCGAATGTTAGCATAATTGACTTGATTAAATACCAAAAACTACTCACAGAATAATTGTTTTAAATTGTACTCTACTAAAAATCAGATAAGTATGAGGCCACGTTCAAGAGGACTTCTGAGTATGAAAATTGATGTCTGTTTTCAGTAAATGCAAACCCACATTCACACCATATTTTAGGAGCAAAAACGTGGGCTGGCACTATGTTAGACACAGCTTAATTAATAATGATATTCTAAATGGAAACAATGAAATTATAAATGAAGTTGCCTGCCAGCCTTTTCTACTTGGCACAGGCAGCCTATTCTTAGGCCCTTACCCATCTGCATTATATAGTTGACCTCTGAATGTCAGTGACTTACTGTCTATAACTGATGTGAATTAGCATCCAGGGTGCTCTGTAGCTTACATTTCTCTGCTCAAGCCAGTAGCTAAAGAGTAAAAGCTAATTCTAACTTCCTCAGTTTCTTAGTTTCTAACTCAAATACTGTTGAGTACTGCCTCCTCCCAATACTCTTCAACAAATGATCTAAAATCTAGGCTGCTCACTAGTCCTAGAGCAGATCTTTCACATTCCTTCCTCTACAATTTTGCTCATACTGTTCCAGCAGTGGTATTGCTTTCTCACCTCACCTAGGACTCACTTAGCCCTTTGTTTTCTTCAAGGACCAATGAAACTCACAAAGTGAATATGAGTAGTTTAAATATTCCTCTGCTACCACTGTCCTAGGAGATGTTTATTATTTGACATAGGAAGTGCCAAGGTGCTGCACATTGGGAGCTCCATGTTCAACCTGAGCTTTGTACCAGTCAGTTTTTGCTGTGTAACAAATAAGAAAAAATCTCTGCATCATATGACAGTACGCTTACACATCTACAGGGCATTTGGAGTTCTGTTGATCTAGGCAGAGCTTCTTCAGGTTTAGCCCCAGGTGCAAGTTGAGTCCAGGTGTGCTCCCCGTGTTCCCCATCCTCCTTGGTGTAGGCACTTCCTAAGGCACGTTATTCTCATGGTAAAAGGCAGAAGCACTAGTAAGCCCAACCATGTAAACATAGTTCAAGCTTCTGTTCACAGCACATCTGTTAACATCCTATTTGCCAAAGCTAATCATATGGCAAGGTCAAAGTCAGGGAGTAGAGACAGTACTTTCCTCTCATGGGGGTAAAGGGAAGGGAGTGAATATTGCTGAACAATAAATAATCTCTACAGACACTAATGCATTTAAAATATCCCTTCTTTTGCCATAGCAGCCCGTAGAATGCAAATAAAGAGGCAGAAAACATGCCTAGAGCATTCAGATGACACAGAAACAGAGCAGAGCTGCAGTGCACAGAGACTATCTTCAGGTAACGAGTAAAGAAGATGGAGCACTTCGGAGGGCACGGGGGAGGGCAATAACATCTTCTCAGTAAGAATGCGTTATTGTGGAATTCCCTGGTGGTCCAGTGGTTAGGACTCAACGCTTTCACTGCCATGGCCCAGGTTCAATCTTTGGTTGGGGAACTAAGATCCCACAAGCCATGGAGTGCAGCCAAAAATAAATAAAAATAGATAAATAAAGAATGTGTTATTGGCAGGAACTTGGAGGGAACTCTGCTCTGGTGTCATCATACACAGTTGATGGGGACATGAGCTGATGGAAACATTATATAGGGAAATTTGTCAGTATATCTCACAGTTAGTGAATGCACATGCCCTTTGCATTCCTAAACCTAAAGCTAAACCTACATTGTATGCACAGATTATACTCATTTGCTTTTTATAGCAAAAAAAAAAATTAATAAAAATAAACAAGAGTGGAAAAGAAAGAGTGAAAACAAATGGAGTATCCATCTCTAAAGGTCTGGTTAAGTGAGTTATGGTACATCCATACGGGATGTAATAAAGCCATTAAAAAGAATAAGCTAAATCTATACATGCTAATTCATTCATTAAAAAAAAAAGATTGTGTATCTACTACATGCCAAATCCTGTTCTTGGCACTGGAGACACAGCAGAAAATGAGCAGGGTCTCTCTTCTCAAGCAGAAAGAGTGGTGGGAGACAATTAACAAGCCAACAAGTAAATAAGATAATCTCAGGAAGTGATAAATGCTATGTGAAAATACAGCAGGATGATGTGCTAAAGGGAGCCTGGGAGGCACCCACCTTTGATGGGTGTCTATGGAATGCCTCTCTGAGCAAGTGATGTCTGAGCTGAGACCTGAAGGACAGGGGGCCAAACCTTTCTTGAAGAACATGAAGACCTAGGAGAAGAACACTCTAGGGAGAGGAAACAGCAAGGGCAAAGGCCATGAGGTGGGAATGAGCTTGGTTTATTCAAGGAAACGACCAAATGCCAACATCATCAGAACAGAGTAAGTGGGGAGAACAGTGGTACAAGATGAGGTTGGAGAAATACTAGGAGACCTGTCTTTTTTCTGTCCCACCCATTATATTTTTGTCCCCAGTTTCTCCATCTATAAAATTGTAAAATGGAGTTGCTACTCAGTGACAGCTTTTTTTTTTTTTTTTTTTTTTTTTTTTTGGCTGCATTGGGTCTTCATTGCTGCATGAGGGCTCTCTCTAGCTATGGCAAGCGGTGGCTACTCTTCGTCGAAGTGTGCGGGCTTCTCACCGCAGTGGCTTCTCTTGTTGCAGAGCATGGGTTCTAGGTGCTTGGGATTCAGTAGTTGCGACACGCAGGCTCAGCAGTTGTGGCTCGTGGGCTCTAGAGTGCAGGCTCAGTAGCTGTGGCACACGAGCTTAGTTGCTCCACAGCATGTGGGATCTTCCCAGACCAGGGATCAAACCCATGTCCCCTGCATTGGCAGGAGGATTCTTAACCATTGCGCCACCAGGGAAGTCCTCATTGAAAGCTTTTATCTGCTAGGATCTCTGCAAGAAGTCTGTGCAGAATGCAGGACAGGAGTTAACATTCCCCACTTTACTGGTGAGGAAATCAAGACTCAAAAAGTGACCTTGCCCCAAATCACACATTTTGATCAACAGAATCAGGACTCAAATTCACCTCTCCTGATCGTCATCCGAATGCCCTTTCCATTACATTATAACCTCCTTCACCTCATTTGTGTATCCCAGCAATAGCAACCATAAATTTTGAGACAAGTCTTTATAACCTCCAATTCTTTTTTTTTTTTTTTTTTGCAGCACGCGGGCCTCTCACTGTTGTGGCCTCTCCCATTGCGGAGCACAGGCTCCAGACGGGCAGGCTCAGCGGCCATGGCTCACGGACCCAGCCGCTCCGCGGCATGTGGAATCTTCCCAGACCGGGGCACGAACCCACGTCCCCTGCATCGGCAGGCGGACTCTCAACCACTGCACCACCAGGGAAGCCCCCTCCAATTCTTTTTAAGAGAGATTTAGCCCCAGTGTTGTAGATAAATTGAGTTTTCCAGTCTGCAGCATGGAGCCACCCAAGGGTTCATGAGTTTTATTTTCAATATAGTTTGCTGTTTACATACATATTTATCTTTCCTACCAAAGTGTGAGCTGTCAACTTGCTGGAATAATCCATGCTACAGAACGTGGGTAGGCAGAGAAGTTGTGGGTGAAAGATAGGGTGAGGGGCAAAAACCATGCCCATGCTACACACTGAGGGTCACCCAGCTTGTAAATTATGAGGCCGGAATTTGAGCTAATATGTATCCAAGTCAAAGTGGGTGCTCTTGGGACTTCCCTGGTGGGCCAGTAGTTAAGACTCTAAGCTTCCAGTGCAGGGGGCGCGGGTTCGATACCTGGTCAGGGAACTAAGATCTCACACGCGTGGTGCGTTCACAACAACAGAAAAAAAGTGGGTGCTCTTTCCAATAATTGGGACCATGTGTGTGAAAGATCAAGCAGAGCGCCTGACGCGTGGTAATAGCTCAGTTAACTGTAGCAGCTATTACTCTATCACATGTGTTCTTAGAAGGCTCTCTCCCTAGTCAGCAGTCATCCCGTCTAACAATGGCAAAGCCTCCACCCAGAGATGCTCGGGATTTAAAAGACCACGTTGTGAGGACACCAGATGATTCACACTAGTGAATTCCCTCCGTAATTCACACAAAAGCCTGACAGTCTCACTTCATTTCTCAGAACTGAATCTGCTGGGGACTGAAAGATTAATCAGACTTCATTAATTCTGCAAAATAAACCATGGCATGTTTACCCACGTGCTCAGAGGCATTATCATAAATGACCAAAATTAAAGCTCACCTGTCTGAGCAGAGGCTTGGCCTGCACTCAGGCCCTGGGAGCAGAAGGTCATGGCATCAGTGGCTTTTCCCAGTGGCTTCATTTCTTCCTGAGCTTTCATGTGACCAGCAGGACTGCTGCATGGTGCTCCAGTTTGATTATTAACAGAGTCATGACCATTCGCCCAGCAGTTGAGAAGGGGCTCTAGAGCTGTGTGTATTTTAGCTCAGAATAAGTAAAGAGACTAAACTACACTGAGAGGAGATTAGGAGTTTGAGACCAGTGATTTGTTTTTTCAAGCCATAGCTTCTTAAGGCCAAAGTCTGAATAGGCCTTCAAGATCCGGAAAGGATTAGTAATGTGTCCAAGGTCACACAAGCCATTAACGGCAGATCTGGACCCAGAGCTCAGGACTCCTGATTCTCAGTCTGGCTCTCTTTCCAATTGAATGCATATGCCTACAGGCTTGGGGGAGATTAGAATACATTCCAAAATATTTACTCCCTCCTGGGACAAGCGTACTGCATACCTTCGTCTTCCGCACATGACTTTCTTTGGCCTTCGAATAGAAGCAGACCTACTGCAAGCAGGGGTTGGAATGTGCTTGAGGGGTGGGTCATGGGACCCTCACAAGCTCATGGGTCCAAGGACGATGAGAGACTTGTGGGGGCAGACCTTGCCCCAGCTTAGAGGCACCCAGTCATTCCCAGCCTAGATCAGCTGGTCCCCAGATGATGCACAGACACAGGAGTGAAATGGATGCCTATCCCTGAGATTTTTTTGTGGTTGCATATTATGCAACAATATGGCTGATTCAAGGCTCATTCTGCAAACAAATGTATCATTCCTGTGATGCAGAATGATGCATTAGAAGGATCCTGAACTTTGACAGAATTCATCTGAATCTTTTTTTTTTTAAGATTTTTTTGATTTGGACCATTTTTAAAGTCTTTATTGAATTTGTTACAATGTTGCTTCTGCTTTTTGTGTTTTGGTTTTTTGGCCACGAGGCATGTAGGATCTTAGCTCCCCAACCAGGGATCGAACCCACACCCTCTGCATTGGAAGGTGAAATTTTAACCACTGGACCACCAGGGAAGACCCTCAGAGAGTTTTAATGATTTTCCTGAGGTCCCAGAGTAACTAAATGCACAAACCAAGATTCAGAGGAGGGACTTCCCTGGCAGTCCGGTGGTTAAGACTTCACCTTCCAATGCAGGGGGTGCGGGTTTGATCCCTCCTCTGGTCGGGGAGCTACGATCCCACAAAAAAACAAAACATAAAAAACAGAAGCAACATTGTAACAAATTCAATAAAGAATTTTAAAATGGTCCACATCAAAAAAAAAAAAAAATTAAAAAAAACCCCCCAAAACTCTCTGAGACTCGATTTCCTGAACTCTAAAATTAAAGTAATAACACTTACCTATAAGGAGATGCTATGGACTGAATTTTCACCCTCAAAATTCATATACTGAAGCCCTAAACCACCGCTCACCAACACGGAGCCTATATACGGAGATGGGGCCTACAAGGAGGTAATCAAGGTTAAATGAGGTCATAAGGGTAGGGTCCTGATGTGATAGGATTAGTGCCCTTATAAGAAGAGATACCGAATACCAAAGCACAATCTATTCTCTTTCTCTCACTGTCTGCAAGCCAGGATGAGATTCTCACCTGCAACCAAATGTTGCTGTTTAAGCCACCCAGTCTATGGTGTTTTGTTACAGTAGCCTGAACAAACAAGAGGATGATCAGACCTAGGAATTCAGAATTTAAAGTTAACTGCCTAGCACATAGTGGGGTTTGGAGAGTTGGGAAGAGATTGAATGTGACTACATTGAAAAATCAGTAATGTCAGAAATGCATTCTCCTTTAATGTTGTCATAAAACCCTGATTTTTATCTGGGCACATGGCACCCAACATAAAAGCTGTATTTCCTAGATTTATTTGCAACTAGTGATGCTGAAAGCTCAGCCTCTATGCATGGGTGCCGGATCAAATCTCAGAGAGAAGAGTTTGGGGTGAAGTAGAAAAGGACAGCTTTATTGCTTTGCCAGGCAAAGGGGGACACAGCAGGCTCCTGTCTCAAAAAACTATGTGTCCCAACCCAGGAGGATTTGATGAGTTTTATAACAATACTTCAAGGGTGGGGTTGCTGACAAGATTAGGGTGTGTGCAGGGTCTCAGGTTGTTGGTCTCCTAATCTGGATGAGCTTCTCTGGTCCTTTTAATCTTGCCTCAGGTGGTCTCTTGGCTGATCCTCCCTAGATTAGCAACTGTTTGAATAGCCCTTTGGAACTCAGGGAAGGTCATGGAGGCAGGAGTCTTGCCTACAAGATACGGGGGGACAAAAAAAAAAGCTTCCGTGCCCAGAAGCCCAAAGTTACTCACCCCCCAACTGGTTTCACTAGTGTGATTTAACTATATAACCAAGTGCTTCTCGAGAAGATATAAGTGGAAGTGCCATGGACAACTTCTGGAACATGTCCTTAAAAAGAGGGGACATCCTCACCCCCTTCCTCATTCTTACTGACTTGAATGTGGACACAATGGCTGGAGCTCAAGCAACCATTTTGGAACAGGAAACCGCATGCACGTACAGCAGAAAGGAGACAGAAGCACTATAGTACCAGCGCTGGACCACGTGCCTATGAATTTCTTTAACATAAGAGAAAATAAACCACTAACTTGATTAAGCCACTATTTAGGGCAGCCCTATTCAGCACTATTTCTCTGCAAATTCTCAGTCCCCACTACAGAGCTGCTCTGAGGCCCAGGAATCTGTGGTTCAACAAGCTCTCCAGGTGATTCACATACTCAATAAAGCTTGAGAGGCACAGATTTAGAGTTTTCCACCACATATGCCTAACCTGATAACTGATAGAGTAGTCCTAAATTGCAGGTTTTGTCAAGGACTTGGTGAAAGCTTAAAAGGCAGATGATATAAAGCCAGGAAAGATGGTGAAGGCAATAACTGGCAATGTCAAGCTTTAAAATGATTTTGACAGAGTGGAACACTGGACCAAAGCCAAGATGAATGTAATAGGGATATAAAAAAAGCAAATCTAAACGTTCTTTTTTTATTGATGGAAATAGAAAATGTTCTATCTTTGACTTCGTAAATTAAAAAGGAGAAATGTAAAGTTACATATTTTAAAATACAGCAGGGGCTTCCCTGGTGGCACAGTGGTTAAGAATCTGCCTGCCAATGCAGGGGACATGGGTTCGAGCCCTGGTCTGGGAAGATCCCACATGCTGTGGAGCAACTAAGCCCGTGCGTGAGCCACAACTACTGAGCCTGCACATATGGAGCCTGTGCTCCGCAACGGGAGAGGCCGTGACAGTGAGAGGTCCGCGCGCCGCGATGAGGAGTGGCCCCCACTCGCAGCAACTGGAGAAAGCCCTCGCACAGAAACGGAGACCCAACACAGCCAAAAAATTAAAAATTAAAAAAAAAAATTAAAAAAAAAAACAGCAAATAATGCTATAAATCAATGCCAATTATGGCTCGTGAAAGGAACAAGGGAAGGAAAGACGATCCAGAAAGGGAACGAGAACAAACTCCGACATAATGAGGAGATACAGAGTCAAGGACAGAAAGGAAGAGAATTGGGGCCCCAGTTCAGCATCATTCTGTAGATCCTCAGATGATCTTCGCATCTGGAGGTAATCATGATAATGCATCAGATTATATTAAAACTTACTATGCACCAGGCACTGTATTGTGTGAATTGTGCAAATGTATCCTCTCAGGAACTCTATGAGATAAGATCTATTATTATCATTGTTTCTCAGATGCAGGAACTGAAGCAGAGAGAGGTTGAGTGATTTTCCAGTGGACACACAGCTAGCACAGCATAGAAGCAGGATAGGAACCCAGGTGACTAGACTTTGGGGCTGTGACCCTCAGCCCCCCTGCTGTACTCTACCCATTGGTGCTGCCCCACTCTCATTACTGATCAGTTTCTATTCATTGATAGCCTGGCATAAAAATAAGGAAATCCAGGGCTTCCCTGGTGGCGCAGTTGTTGAGAGTCCGCCTGCCGATGCAGCAGACACAGGTTCGTGCCCCGGTCCGGGAGGATCCCACGTGCCGCGGAGCGGCTGGGCCCGTGAGCCATGGCCGCTGAGCCTGTGCATCTCGCCAAAAAAAAATAATAAATAAGGAAATCCGTTACCTCCTGTAACTGTAAACCCAGAGATTGAATGGGGATCCAGATGCAGTATGGTTATCAGCTCAAAGATGGCATCACAGATGCAAGCTGTTTCCATTCCTGTATGCTATTGTCCTCAGCATCTGGGTTCATTCTAAGGCTGTTCCCCTCATAGTTCCAAGATGGCAGCCAACAGTCCTGAAGCTTTGTGCTTTCTTTTTCATGGCCAGCAAGAGAGAGAAGTCTTCACCCCAAGCATAGAATATATACACTTTAATTCAGTTTATTGTACCAATGAAGGCAAATGACTATCCTTAGACAACAGAGGTCATCAGTGGGAATGCTACACGTTGACTGGGATAGATAACTCCCTGCTGTCAGAGATGTGTTCACCAAATCAGCACTCTTTATTACCCAGGAGCTCCACTCTTAGCTTTTGTGATTCTCTCTCTTTTCTTTTCTAAAGCAAATCAAATTTGTTTGTTTGAATTCTGGCAAAATAATAAATACTGAGAAAATCATAAAATATTCATTAGAAAGCACCTTGGGTATAAAACAATACACCCCTCTTTCCAGCTCTCCAACAGCCTTCCTGTTCATCAGAGGCATCATAGGAGAAGATGCTTTGGGGCAATAACCCTCCTGCTTTCCTTTGACAGGTAGAATCATATTCTGTCAGGAGGGGCCAGCATGAGGTAGTGGTGGTAGCAGGTACTTTTGGAGAAGAGAGCTGTCCAGTATATACTGAATGTCTAGACACCAAGAATGATGTCTCATGCTTTATTATTTATTTATGTTAATCATTACAAGGAAACCATATTATCCCCATTTTATAGATGAGAGAACCAAGGCCCAGAATTTTTTTGTGTGCAGTTTGCTTGGTGCCATTCAGCTTGTCAAGTGGCAGAGGTAGATTTCAAACTCAACTCTATATGATTCTACAACCCAAGTTCTTTCCATTCCACCACACCGACCCAATACAGGATCATTTTCATTTGCTGAAATTATTAGCATTGAATCTTTTAACTGAGATTTCTTAGCTACTTCTTACCTGCTCCCTGGCCCATGTTAGTTGAAAGAACTACTCTACCTTGCTAAATGTTTTATGTATACAATCTCAGTTTATCCTGCCAGTAACCCTGTAATGCAGTTTATTATGGAGAATGTTCTTAGCTGCAAGTGGTAGACTCCAAAATCAAACGTGATGTGTCTATGGCCACATCCCCAATTCTATTCTAGTTATGATTCTCTCTAGACTTAATTGCAGGTATTTTGAGTTTATTTTTCTTCAGTGGGAGAACCACATTTATAATCTCTTTTCCCAGAGTCATTTTTTCCAGTTGAAAAGACTTAATTGGTGCCACCTTCATCAATTCAGAGGTTTTCATAGAGGGACCATACCTTCTATTGATCCTTGGTACAAGGCTGAATTTTAATCAGCCTTTGTCACTTAAAGTCCTCAGTGTTATCTTTTGTATGAAAATCAGAATCAATTACATTCTACTCTGAGCCCTCAAATTTCTGGACATTTCTACTCCCTTCAATCTCTCCAAAATGTACAATTTTTTCCTAAACTCAACTTTTTCGTATAATATTTCATCCCATGCAGACCGTAGCATCCCAGGCATGTCAGTAACTTTCCGTTTCATAACCTCTTTGTCTAAAGTCACAAGGTCATTCAGTACATATCTGTCCTCCCAGTGATCATAGGTTAGAGTTTTCCCAAATGTACTGCCACTAGATAACATGAGTTGCTGTTTTTCCATCCTTCAATGCATATTTTTTTGCTTCCCACTCCCAAGCCCCAGAGTTAATGCCCCAACAACTTAGGTTTTCCACTCTGGCAGCCTCAATTATAAGTCCCAATTGCTGTATCAATCAGCTCAGCCTCAGGAATGCCAGAGTAACAACAAGACCCAGATCTTTATAACAGGAAAGCTGTATCCCTTGCTTATGTCTATGTCCTTTACAGGTTGGCTGTGATTTTGCTCCACATCCTCTTTATTCTAGGACTCAGATTGTAGGCACAGACACTATGTGGGACGTGCCAGCTTGTGGCAGAGGAAAAAAAAAAAATGGGCACACTCTCCTCTGCTTAGAAATGGCACACGTACTTCCGGTCACATTCCATCGACCAAAGCAAGTCATATAGTCAAGCCTGACTGCAGTAGGTGAAAAATATTGTCCTCTCACAGGGAAAGGCAGTATACAGACCCACAGGGAAGATAACAGATATTTTTGAGCAAATAATACAATCTAGTCAGCAGCGTGCTGGTAAACGTTTAACTGCCTCTTGGGGAATAAAAGTCCTGATTTGTAGCATTTGCCAATTTACATGGGGTAAATACTCCCACAAAGGCTGATTTCAAAATACCAATGAGACCTCACTAAATGCAGAATGAGGAAGCGTTGTGTGCAGGCAGCTTTGTGAACAAGTATGAGCAGGCTATAGCACAGCAATGAATCTACCCCCACTTTAATTAAATCAGTTACAGTTGGGCCTCCAGACCTCCGTATCCACAGGCTCCAAATCCGTGAATTAAGCCAACCATAGGTTGAAAATATTTTGAAAAAAAAAATTCCAGAAAGTTCCAAAAGGCTCAAGTTGAATCTGCCATGCACGGCACAATTTACATAGTATTTACATTGTATTTGCAACTATTTACATAGCATCTACATTGTATTAGATATTATAAGTAATCTAGAGATGATTTAAAGTATGTGGGAGAATGTGTGTAGGTCAAATGCAAATGATATGCCATTTTATATAAGGGACTTGAGCATTCATGGATTTTGGTGTCTGTGGAAGTCCTGGACCAATCCCCTGGGATCCTGAGAGATTACCATACTAAACATAAGTTAGCTATACTTGTTCCACAGTATGACTATGAAATCTTGCTGTGGACTAGAGCAATTATACGACTCAGCATAACCCTGCCTTAAACCTAAACTAAGGATTTGCAGTAAGGAGGAATAGGACCCAGACAACTAAGACTTAGTCTTCACACCATTTGCTATTCCTGTGTTAATTGGCAAATTCAAGTGGAGAGTAAGAATGTGAGACTGAAATTTAAAAAATCTTTTGCATCTATAAATAAGATTCAGCCCCAGGTTCCTCTTTTGCAGAAACTCTTATTAAGAACTTGGCTCTGCTCCAAGGAAAACAAGATAGAGATCATTCAAAACCCTTTAATTCCAAATTATTCATAATAGGAGTTGCTTGACGAGGACACCTCTCTATTCTTAATGTTTACCATAGAAACTTTTTTTTTTTTTTTTTGTGGTACGCGGGCCTTTCACTGTTGTGGCCTCTCCCGTTGCGGAGCACAGGCTCCGGACGCGCAGGCTCAGCGGCCGTGGCTCGCGGGCCCAGCTGCACCGCGGCATGTGGGATCTTCCCGGACCGGGGCACGAACCTGCGTCCCCTGCATCGGCAGGCAGACTCTCAACCACTGCGCCACCAGGGAAGCCCACCATAGTAACTTTTTCCTAGTAAAAATTTGTTTAAAATGTCCCTGAGCTTGGAATCAGCTCTTATATACAGGTCTTTTTTTTTTTTTTTTTTTTCGAAGAATATACTTTAACTACATTGATATCACCACTGGGGTGACATTGAGCAAGTTGCTTATGTGCCCTGAATATCTCTTGCCCCACCTTTAAGATGGGATAACAACTCTTATTTCTTGCTATTCCTTATAACCTTGCAAGGCTCTCATGAGACTTAAGCATCCGGCACACATAAAGCACCTAAAAGAGTACCTTGCACGTGGTAGTCAATCAATTAAATAATCATTACCATGCATTACAGAGGATACTGATGAGAATTTTCATAATTATTATTGAGGCATGGGACTAGAGGGTTTGAGTTACTATTTAAAACAGTACAGGGCTTTATTCAGTAGCTCAGAGCATTTAGCAGGAGTAATTTGGCTGTTGATTTTGAGTACATCTGACAGGAATGACTTTTGCAGCTTCCCTGGAAGTGTGGATGTTATTGTAATTTAACAGAACTCACCTCCCTAGTTTTGAGTCCATTATGGCTTTTGGCCCCTAGCTTGGCTCAAGTTGCCAGTCCAACAGAAAGACTGAACAGTCTGCCCCAGGGCAAAATTGTGGCCTGCAGGGGGTGGATCCTGAGCCCCATCCTCAGAGAGAATAAACTGCTTACTCACCCACGCTGCAGCCTTTCATACCGATGCTCACATAAAATATCAGGAGCAAATCCTACCACCAACTTTACAGTAATTCTGGAGGAGCTGGAGGGTCACTCAAACACAGATGCCTGGCATAATGCTGCCTGCCACCTGAGGTCATAGGACAAACAGCACAGGGAGACTGTGATGCTGATTCATTAAAAGGACAGCCCACTACCTTCCTGGGGTCACCTCATTCATTCTTCCTGAGTTGTTGCGAATATTCTGGATTATTATTTCAGATTTCTTTAAGCCTCTTGACTTAAAAAATAATGATGAAGAAGATGCTGATGTTGATAATGACAATAGTTAAAATGGTAAAAGTTACCTGAAAGTCTGCATACTACTGTGTTTGTGTCTGTGTGTGTGTGATTCTATGTATGTATGTGTGTATTTGTTCCTCCTGCATGTTTTTTTTAAGCTAATTATCAGCTTTTGGAACGGCACATAACAATTTTCCAGTAGTGACAGTCACACATAGTTAGACCATCCAAACACTTGGAAGCAATTTAATAAAGACTGGAGGCAGAGCCATCCTTAATTGGGTTCCAAAGTTAAGAATGTAATGTCACTTGTATGAGCAGCTCAGCAAATTTGGGGTACAAACATGGCCACATTGTCTCCTTTTCCACTGAAGGTGTTGAGTAGAGCTTGCTGCTAAGATAAACAAACCCCCAAATTTTCATTTATTTCTTGCTCATCTAACAGTCCAAATGAAATGTTTCTAGGTGGAGATCAGCATTCTTCCACAGAGTGATCCAGGGATCCAAGACTGATTACACTCTCTTTCCTGCACAATGCAGTCACACACTTACTCTATGAAAAATGGTTTCCCTAGTGCTTCCAGGAAACCTTTAAAGCAGCCAACTTAACTTTCTGGCCCTTCTCTTGATAGAGCTAGGAGGGGGAAAAAAAAAAAGTATGTAAAAAAAAAGTATGTAAAAGCTTTATATTCACTGGGGCATCCTAGTATTTGGATTGTTGGAAATGCAAGAACCAGGTTTTAGTAGATGAGTGTCTATGAAATAAAGAGGCTTTGGAGACTACCTTCATATGTAAAGTGGCATAAACAAACTGAAAAAATGCATAAGCTTTTATTTTTGAAGGAATCAGTTAATAGCTTTTGTAAGACTGGTAGTTAGTGTTCAACATGTTTGTTGAATCCAGCCTTTTGAATCATGCCTGGAACTTAGCTGCTCAATTGTTGTTTATTAGAATTAATAAATGAATGGTAATGCTATTAGTCTAATAAGCACTTTGAAATATGCACAAATCGTTAGAAATAACTTTGTACAATAAAAGTCATTTAAATTTCTGAGATGATAACTGGTAGGCACTCAATAAATATTTATTTATTTGTATTATCAAAGGTTTAATCAGGATCATTTAAATTGCCAAAGTAGACAGAGATGTGCCTTGAATATATTACAATCAGGATGGCTACACATTGAGTACTGTACAGAGGATGTCATTCATATAGACACCCATGTAAATAGCTCCCCCTAGGGTTGTGCAGTGTACAGCATCCACATAGCCGCTAATTTCAATGTATCAGTGTGAACAGGCTATGAGGGTAGAACAGCTGGTTTCCCTTGTTCATCACCAGGACTGATTGAGCTGGTTGGCTAACTGGGTAGATGTGGGCCCTCCCTTCCTCTCTTCTCCCTCATTCATCACCTCCCCCTGTAAGTCTATGTTCTGGTCAAAGATGTTGCCCTTCCCAGAGAGGGGAGTGTGCCCTCCAGTCAAGGGTGTGCTTGTAGCTCTGTGAGAGCCCCACTCCAACTCCAGGGGCATCTTGGTACTGTAAGCCTGGAGCAAGAGACTCCCTCCAGACAGGAACCAAATGTTCTCTGCCTCTTCCTAATGAGGTACTTACACAGCGTCTTTTTTCCTAACCCAACTTTTTAAGGATTGCCTTTTAAATACTAAGATTCACCTTAGCTCTTCACGAACTGACCACGTTACTAACCCCAAAAAGTTTTCATTGTCTAGCCTCCAAAAAGGCCTCAGATGGGTCCTTCATATCCCAAAGACCAATTTTAAACATTTTATCCTTATATGTGCAACATTTGTATCCTAAAACTAAGTAATCTTTATTTCAGTTACAGAAAAATAATTCTGGAAAAAAAAAAGAAAAAGAAAAAATATGACCCCTCCATTTAGCTTGACTTGTACATATTGACTGCGGGTAATACAATCACATTTCTTCCTGCTGGAGCACAGGGAGCACTGATTTCTCTGATAAGAAGCAGGAGCCTTCGGTTATGACAAAATAGATGTCAAAGTCATCCTCACCAGCAGTACTCCCACCATCCCAACGGCAGCAGCAGCAGAATACCTTCCATAACAGTCCAAGTTAGGTGAACTTGAAATCAAATCCTGGCTTGGCCAACAACTAACAGTGTGATCTTGGCCCAGTCACGTCCCCTCCTTAAGCTTTGATTTCCTTATCTGCAGAATGTAGATACCAATGTCTCCTGTATAGGGTTGCTGGGGGATTAACTGAGCCAATGAATGGAAAGTATTAAGTTTAGTCCCTGATACATGGTAGGTTGTTTTGTTTTGTTGAAAGAAGTTTTATTAGGGGAGATGCACACTCCACAGACAGAGTGTGGGCCATCTCGGAAGGTGAGGGGTGCATGGTAGGTTTTCAATACCTCATTACTACCCTTTCATTCATTCATTGTTACTTTAAGTACCTACTTATTACTTCCGTGATACTGGGCCTGGCTTTGTGAAGAATCAAAGAAATGTAATACTTTTTTTCCTTCATGGAGCTCATAATCCATTCATTTACTCAATAAACAACTATTGAGTATCCTGTGCCAGGCACCCTGGTAGGTGTTAGAGTTCCATACAGGTATAAAATATGCCAAGACCCCTGCCCTCAAGTAGCTCACATTCTAGTGAAGATAAGACATGTGAGCACATAGAGTATATTCACAACACAGAATAAGAGCTATGCCAGAGGGATGAAGCATGACTATCCTCATAGACCTAGAAAGCACAGATGCAATTAACCTGGTAGAGAGGTCCTGGGCAAAGAATCGCAGGTAGGTGAACCTGTGTGCACAGAGAACATGGTATGTCTGAGAAGCTGCAAGTTTTCAACATCCGTGGAGCAAAAGAGTTCTTGCAAAAGTAGTGGGAGACATGGCTGAAGAAATTGGTTGAGGATGAAGCATAAAAAAACCACTGAAGTGTGATCTTTTTTCCTGAGGAGGCATGGAGGAGCCATGGAAGATTTTTAAGCTGTTTGAGGACATGGTCAATTCTCTGGGTTTCAGAAAAGTCCCTCTGGAGTCTGGGATGTGGTGAAAGTTGGGCTGGACCTGCCAAGATGGGGTGAAATGACCAATTAAGAGGGTTTTGTCCAGATGAGAGACATGAGGGCTCACATGAAGCCTGAGAGAAGTTCATGGCTACCACCGCCATTTAAGAGGAAGTCGTTATGGGACTCAGAGACTGACAGAATGGAGATGGGGATAAACTGAGAATGACTCCTGCTACTGGGTGTTTGGCAGTGCCATTCACATGATGACGAATAAAAGGACTAGGGCTTCCCAGGTGGCGAAGTGGTTGGGAGTCCGCCTGCCGATGCAGGGAACACGGGTTCATGCCCTGGTCCGGGAAGATCCCACATGCCACGGAGCGGCTGGGCCCGTGAGCCATGGCCGCTGGGCCTGCGCATCTGGAGCCTGTGCTCCGCAGCGGGAGAGGCCACAACAGTGAGAGACCCACGTACCGCAAAAAAAAAAAAAAAAAAAAAAAGAGGACTAGATTTGGTAAGGATTTACGCACATTTACACACACACACATAGGTAGTTAAATAGCGTAGCAGAGGGAGAACAATATTACACGCAAGAATAGAACCAGGCTTTAGATTCTTGTGCCCAGTTAGGCAAAGGAACAAATGCTACCAGTTCAGAGTAAGCAAACACTGCTTGATCTCTTTTCCAAGACTCCTCTTTGCATAACTGTTCCCCTTTTCTGGGAGGAACATCACTGACACACCTTGGAGGAATCTGCTTGATATCCTTCACAACATTTGAAAATCTCTCATTCTAGGTCCACAGCAGCAGTTAAGAAATCACCTCTTTTTCCCTGGATTTCCTACTTCTTGCTCTGCTCAGTATCTTATGCTACTGCCAAAGCCTTCCTTCACTGCATGAGTGTGACCATGTAATTTCTGGTGCCTTTTAGAGTAGTCCAAGATTTATAACTTCCCAGAAAATCTTTGGTTCTGAGATATAAATACAAAGTACGGTCTGCCCCTAAGAACTTTATGCAGTAAGCAAGGAGCCCATTCAGCCATTCAATACCTAGTCATTCTATAGCTGTGGTACTGAGGTTAACGCTGGAAATGCAAAGTGGAACTAAACATGTTTCCTGCCATTAGAGAGTTTTACATCTGACGGAGAAGGTAAATAAATCAAACCGTAAAGGAACGGGTAAGAAGCAATATATTAGACCATAAGATGCTATGAGAGCAAAGAATAGGAACAGCCAACCCATACATGGATGTTCAGAGAAGTTTTCTCTAGGTAGCATGTGTACAAATCACAGAAACAAAGTCTACTAGGAACAATGTCTGAAGCAAGGAATGTACCAAGTGCTCAGGAAAAGGGACTAATTCATTCTGAGTAGATCCAGCAAGACCTTTTGGAAGCAAGTACGTTTTAGGTGGAATTTGAAAGGCTCAGGTGAATTAATTTCTGGAGAGAAAGTGGGGAATATAAGGGCATATTTGAGGAATTGGTGATGTCCTTTACCAAGATCAGATTTAGGTATTTTGGGGAGGGGGGGTATATAAGACAGGAAAGGAGACAAATACGTTTAAAAAGTTAAAAGCAAATCTAGAGTTAAATAGTACTGTATCATTCAAGAAATACCATGAGGGGCTTCCCTGGTGGCGCAGCGGCTGAGAGTCTGCCTGCCGATGCAGGGGACACGGCCCCGGTCCGGGAAGATCCCACACGTTGCGGAGCGGCTGGGCCAATGAGCCATGGCCGCGGAGCCTGCGCGTCCGGAGCCTGTGCTCCGCAACGGGAGAGGCCTCAACAGTGAGAGGCCCGGGTACCGCAAAAAAAAAAAAGAAATACCATGAGACAGTAAGTGATTAAGAGCTAAGTCAGAGAAAGGACTAGAAGCACAAGGAACGATGAGGTCACCAGTGGGTCTGAATCATAAGGTACCTGCACAGACCTGAGGTCACAGGCCTTTTGTGGCCTGGAGAAACATTCTTACTTACACAGTGGATGCTGGGTAAATACTGGTTAACTGAGTTAATCTTTCCTCAGGTAGCTAGAAATTGTAGAGGAACTGGAGCTCCTTACTACTGTGTTTACTTTAGAAGAAATTTAGGCTCCCCAAGGGAATTGAGGAAAGCACCATTCTGTTGCTTGTTCAGGGACAAATCGAGAGCCAAATAACTGCCCTCCAAAAATTGCACCAAGGCTGTCCAGCCCTTATGTCCAGAGTTCTAAACTTCTGGGGGGGATGGGAAGAGAATTGGTGTGGATTAAAAAGGGATCTACAGAGAGCAAAGGAAGCATTTTTACATGTTTTTCTGTAGTGTGTTTTTTTTCCCCTCTCCCTGAGGGAAGGCCATGTAGGAAAGAGTACTGAACTTGAAGCCTGGGTCTCTGCCACTACCTGACATTGAACAGGTCACTTAATCTCCCTGAGTCCTGTGTCCCCATTCGTTAAATAAGGAGGCTGTGGACTCCATACTAATAACTAAGTGTTTGGGGTCTACAATTAGCCGGGTGAGGCGTTTTCCACGCTTTTACTTCTCACAACCACAATGGTAGATTTTAGTAACCCTATTTTACTCAAGACACTCAGTTCAGAGTGGTTAAGTAACACGTCCAAGGTCACACAGCAACAACGGCCAGGCCGGATTGCAATCCGGGGTTGCCTGACTCTCACACCACGCAGTCCCAGTTCGATACCAGTTAAACACCCCTTTACTGGGCCCCGGAGTTCCCTTCCCTAGACTACCGGACCGCCTCGCCCTCCACCCACCTAAACTCTCAGGCAATTCTCACCTTTCACCACCGGGCATGCTCAGTCGCTCAGGAAAGGTTTTCGCTCTGCCTTGGGAAATTTTTCACGCCGCTCTGGCAGCCGAGCCCGCCCCTCCCACGGCTTCTCCTCACTGGATTGGTTGAACTCAGGGAGGCTACCAGGAGGCCGAGATGACCTCTCAACTCCCCCCAGTCAACGCTCTGGGCGCGCGCGCTCCGAGCGTGCGTGCGTGCGTGCGTGTGAGTGAGCACGTGAGGCCCCGGAACGTGCACAGAGGGCGGGGCAGGAAACAGGAGGCAAGAGGCGGGGCTGCCGTTGCCATAGCAGTGACGTCAGGCGTCGGGGAGCGAACCCGGCCCCTTCCCCGCGCGCGCGCACACACACACAGAGACATGCACACGCGCGCGCATCGCGGCTCTCCCTGAGACACACTGGAGGGAAAGGTCAAACTAAAGGCGAGGGAGCCGGGAAGCCGGAGGGAGCCGCCGCTGCCGCCGCGCGCCATGACGGACGCGGCCGAGGCTGCTTTCTCTCCGCCGACGCCGCCGAGCCGCTGCTCTCGCCGCGCCCCCTGCCCCCGCCTCCCGCGCCCCCTCCCCCGGCGCTCGTGCGTTCACGCGCCCCCTCCCCCCCGGCGCTCCGGGCGCGCGCCGGCCGGAGCGGGAGAGGGAAAGGGAGAGGGAGAGGGAGAGGGAGAGGGAGGGAGGGGAGGGAGGGGAGGGAGGGGGGGTGGGGGCCGCGGCGGGCGGCCCGGCGGCCTCCTCGAGCGACCCCCCGAGCCCCTCGCCCGACCCCTCGGCCGGAGCCCGCCAGGTGAGTACGGTGGGGGGAGAGGGTGTCAGGAGCGGACAGGGCACCCGGCGAACTAAGCCCCCCTGCCTGACCCTTTCCGGGGGCGCTGACAGGCGCGCGGGACCCGGCCTCTGGGGGGCGTCGCGGGGTCAGCCTGTCTGGGGGACCCTCTTGGCGCCCCTGACCTTCGGGGTCGGCCCCGGATTGATGGGGGCTCGGGACCCGGGGGAATGCAGCCTCCGGGCAGGAGTTGGATGGGCGACCCGGCCGTGGGACAGACGACGGGAGGAGGCAGGTGGGCCCCTGTCTGGGGCTTGGTAAAGTGCGGGGAGGGGGCGAGGGGCCCGGCCAGGTTCGCGCGGGGGGCCCGCTGGAAGCGCTCAGGAAATGTTTGCTGGGAGTTGAGACAAACTCTGCCCTGGCGACGAGGCGCCTTGCTTTTGCCCGGGCCAGCGAAATTGGCGGATTTTACAGCAAAACTCGGGGGGAAGAAGCCTTGCTGGACCGGACGAAAGTGAGAGGGACCCGAAGGACCCGCCTCTATGGGGACCGGAGACGAACAGATCTGCCTGTGGGTAGCACTAGGGCATGATGTGTGGACGTTGCCATGCCAATGTTTGATGTTTGTTGCTTATGGTTATTTTAGGACTAAATGATATTTTTTTAAAAAGTTATTACTTGGGAGAGAGGGAACTGCTTGAATGGTCATGAGTTCTTCCCTGTGTGTGCAGGAAATGGGTTAATCTTTCACATCACCACCCCCAACTGAATCTATGCCCAGTGGACTTTAAAAATAATAAATACAAAACTCTAAAGCCCCGAAACGAGGTAATGTTTTTCTGATGAGTTTCAGGTGTCAGGCCCCTGGTTGTGTGAGAGAGAAATAGAAGCAGGACAGCGAAATACTTGATATGCTCAAGCAGTCGTCTTTTTGTCATAAGCTTTGGAGCCCGTCAAAGTGGAGTTTAGTTGTAACTGCCAGGGTTAAGTAATCACATTGACCCAGTGCCTCCCACCAATCAGGAACTTCCCTGAAAGTAACTTGGAAGACTGCTGTCAGCCCAGTTCTCTGCTGATTGTGAATACCAAGTGCTTCTGCTAATTTTTTTCGCCTCTTTAGTTTTCTACTATTATAATGCATGCAACCTGTTTACCAAACATTGGAATGAATTATCCATAGCTGAATTGCTCTCCGCTAAGTCACTTTTAAATTTTCAGGTGCTACCTCTGACGTATGTTTGTTTCATATTTGACAGTTGTTTGGAAATTTGAAATGTAGTAATTTCACATGATAAGGATTTTTTGCATGTAAGTCCAGCTTAAACAGATTATACCAAGTGGGGAATGTGTTTTAGAGTTTAAATCTCATCCAAGAAAACTTCTGGTTTGTGAAGGGTTGGGGATTGTGACAGCTGCGGAAATGTCCGAAGGAATCTTTGGTAAAGAATGAGGGAACACCGGGACACCTGGTGAATTTCACATTAACTGGCAGGCTCAGCATATGCAAATTTACTTCTTACCTGAGCATTTCTGATATGTGGGTGCTTCTTCGGTTGTTTATGGATCTTTGGTTATTCGTCTTTTTTCAAGAAGTTCTGTCAGCAGAGACTCTCACTTTGAAATTGAGTCATTGTAGCATGTAGCCAGGGTACCAACGGTTTTCAGTACAAGATGTAAGGGAGGATTTTTCAGTTTGGTATCTTGTTAATTCTTTCTGTGCAGCAATTTTTGTACCTGGTTCTGTGCTGTGATGCCCCTTTTACGTCGTGCTCCTGTGGGTGTTGCTGACATATGTCTATATACAATTCTGTAATGGGGTACTTGAATGTTATGACTTAGAACATCATTTCCTTTCCTGTACTATATAAATACATTTTTATTTTTATTTATCTTCCTTCTCTCTTTTTAAAGGGAACTGTAGAACTGGGCAAATTAGCACTTACTCAGCATATCCCCCTCCTGTATGTCTTGTTGACCTTGCTGCCTTTGTGGAGGTCATGTGTTCATGGAGATAAACAGTTCTTGAACAGTTTCCTCCAGGTGACAAAGGCACGTGGGAAAGTGATTTAAGAAATGCATATCTTGATTTTTTTAAAAAATCATTTTAATTCGGCATTTATTGTGATCATTGCCAAAAATAATTCGTGACCTATCTTTGGGAGTACATACATTTCTATTTTACATTAACAAATCACTTAATTTCTTTTTTCGACTTTGCTAGTGTTGTATATTCTACTACAGATGAACAGCTGGTTTTTTGGGTGACATTTTTAAAACTTGGGAAAGAGAGAGAAGGTCAGTAGTGCTGGGATGTATTTAGCCCAAGAAAGCAGTTATGCTCCACTTCAAGAACTTTGATATTTACAAGTATAAGATTACAAAACAAGTAGTGGTTATGTTATATGAGACTTCTAAATTTTACAAAAAGGATTCACTAAAAGGTGCCTTTAAATAATTAATCCCTTTTATATGGTACTTATCAAATGTGATTTGATTTATGAAAAGTCCGTTGTACAATTTAAGAACAAATTTTGGGGATGTCTCTGCCCGTCCAGTGGTTGGATCCCTGGTCGGTGAACTAAGATCCCTCATGCTGTACAGTATGGCAAAAACAAACAAAAAAAAGAACATTTTTTGCATGATGTTAAGATTTATCAGTGTGTTCCTTGAATTATCCCTTTCCCCAAGGTGTTTGGGGGCAAAGTCAATATTTATGGGCTTGCTAAATTCAAAGTTGTGCCACTTATATGCTACCTGTTAAGGTTTTAACTGAATGGAAAAATTGCCATGTGATCTAGAGTTGTACCATTTAGAGTACATTGAAACCAAATTAGAATGCCAAAATTTTATGGTCAGGTTTGTCTGGAATCCTATCCAAGGTAGTTTAATTAGTACGGTGTCAAAAGCAGCTTGTTGTAAGATGCTCTCTCTAGGACAGTGGTCCTGCAACATAGGCCAACAAGTGGTTATACCCAGACTTCAGCAAAGTCAAAATAAATGGATTTGGTCTACAGTCCACATGCAGTGAAAACCATCACCTTGAATTTTTCTCTAGGTGCAAATTATTCTTCAGAATTAAAGGCTTGATTTTCCTAAGCTGTAATTGTGTTTGGGTCACTTGTGAAAAATCTATTTTGATAAAAGAACAACTGCATACTCTAACTTTCAAGGGAGCTTTTTTCTTTTTGTTAGTGCAGTTGGGTTTATTTGAAATTGCAGGAGATACTGAATGAAGTACTTCGGGAGTTTTCATTCTGAAATCATTTTACTTTGATGACTTTGAAAAAAGGAATGTGAGTTAATATGAGTAGAACTTGCTTATGAGTTAGCTCAGACTTTATGGTGGGATAAGGGGGAAAGGGAGGAACTGGACACAAACTTAATTAAGGATAATCAATCAAATTTACTTTGCTTTATACTATTCATGCCTGGCTGTGTAAGAGTGACACCCTTCCTCCCCAATTTTAGAGAAGTCTTATTCCTAGAGAAGGGATTTAAGGGTTAAGAGCTAAGCATGTGAGTATATAAGTGTTTCAAAGGACTGTCTCAAAGAATTGCTAATTTAGAGCATAGGTAAAAATTTCATTCCTTGGATTTATCATTATTGAGGGAATGTAATTTAAATTTTTTTTAAATACATGCAAAAAAATAAGCAGACTACTGCATTTTAAAAATATTTGTGCCAAGATCTGTGAGAATAGAAATAATGATTAAAAATTTTAATTGGAACTTAAGGCTGACTTATGTTCTCAATTTCATTATTTAACCCAATGTCACTTTCAAATGTCATTTAATTTTTCTTTTCTATAAAATGCAATCAGTAGTGCAACATACTTTATGTAAAATTGGATTTTTAAATAATATTTGGTAGACTTCTTAAGCATAAAACATTACCTAATACTAATAAGTACGTTTAAGTCCACTATATAGGATTTTTTTAAGTTTTCAGACTTTGTAATCTGCAGAAATTTGGGCAAAAATTTTAGAAATAAGAAAGGCTGAGCTCAGAGTTTTAGTCATAGATGATCCTGTAAATTGCATTTTCCTCATTGGCCTTAAAGGGTTTTCTTTCACTGTTAGGTATTTATATTTTGCAGACTCCAGTCACACTGGTTTTTAGTGTCGTATCATCTTATCTACAGCATCAAAGTGCTTTTTTAAAACTGTCCTCTTTATTTTCTCCCAGCTGCTCCATCTGGGAGATTGTTTGAATCTCAGTTATTGAGGGTGGTTTAATCAGAAGTTATTCTTAATAGAAAGGTTATTGCAGTTTTCACAAACTAGGGAAAAATATAGATTTATCTTAAGATAATTTATGAAATTCTTTGCATTAAGGCAAGGGCAATTAAACATTGTATATAATTTAGTATTTCTAACTATTATTAGTATTTGTTCTAAGTTAACTTTACCTGAGGTACTGTTAAAATCAACATAGTGGTTGTACAGTCTATTTAAAAAATATCTATTTGTCTGCGGAATATTTTTCAAAAAACTTGCCCTTAAGTGAAAAAGACATGGAAATTTTACTCTGAAACCTTCTACTTGAATACATATCGGTAGTTAAATGTGTATAATTAAAAATTTTTTTTTTTTTTTTTTGCGGTACGCGGGCCTCTCACTGCTGTGGCCTCTCCCGTTGCGGGGCACAGGCTCCGAACGCGCAGGCTCAGCGGCCATGGCTCACCGGCCCGGCCGCTCTGCGGCATGTGGGATCTTCCCGGACCGGGGCACGAACCCGCGTCTCCTGCATCGTCAGGTGGACTCTCAACCACTGTGCCACCAGGGAAGCCCCTATAGTTAAATGTTTGATACTGGGTATTGTTTTGATAGTTACATTATGAGGACTCTTTGTACGTTTTTGTAGGATTACTTTCAAGTATATTTTTATTTATAAAATGATTATTTGAGAATCCTCAGACTTTTATATTTGAAAGAAATATAAATGAGTAACTTATTAAGCTGCTTCCCTAAAATGCATGTGATAAAATTTATTTTACTATAATGAAGAGAGTTATCTTCATCCCAAACAAATGTATAGCAGTATAGTAGGCTATTTTTGCAAATTTAGGGAGTGTAGAGTGTGCCCTGAAATGATGCATTGAATACTAAGTTTTGGACTGAGTTTGCTATATCATATGGAGAAGGTATTTTCCTTATAGTAATATTTATACTGTTTCTGTTTAAGGACCATTTCTTAAACATGTCTGTAAGTGAATATATTGTACATGTTGGTCGAATGATATATTGAAGAATTTAATTTGTATCCTGTGCCTGTCTCCCCTTTTCCTCCTTTTAATAATTGTCACTGGTAGGCTTTGAACCACATGCTATGAGAGAACTTTTAAAGCATGATAAGAGTGGCCCAGGGTGGTTGTTAGTATCTTATGTGATAGAGAAAAGTGAGACTGTTCTTTAACTTTCTTTCAATATGTGTTAAACATTGTTTTGAACATTTGTTTTTAATCAATGTATTTTTAAAGGGGATGATACTTTAAAAATTCTTGAGACTGTGTAAGTGGTTATGTTCCCCACAGTGGGGAAGGAGAAAGGTAGGGGAAGGATTATAGGGATTTGATTAAATTGTGTGAGGTGAATGTAATCGTTTTGATATAAAACATGTTAAATTAATCATTATATACCTTTTCCATAGAATGGTAATCTTGCTTTTTTAATTAGCACATCTCACTGTGAAGAATCAAGACTAGTGAATTGCAGGAGAGGCATATGCATGTCTTTAATCAGTTTTACATGTTATTGCTGGGGACATATTAGATGGCTATGAGGAAGGTAAGCAGTTTCACACTGAAGGTCATATTCAGAGATCTTATTTAGAGCTCCACATTCTATAAAGTGGGAGAACAGATTCTCAAGGGATAGATGGGGAAGCATTTTCAGGTACAAAGTCATTGTTAAGAAAACAAGTATACCAATCTTTAAAAAATTACATAATACCCATTACAGTCATATATCCTATATTTTCCAGCAGTGTACCAGGTTTGAATATTCTGTGGCCATAAATACACTAGTATTTGTCCAACCATAAATCCTAACTTTTAGGTTAGAAAATACAGTCATTTAAATTATAGCTTAACTCATAAGTGAAAAAGCTGATTATCTTCCTTTTTCTATATTATAACTTTTGTCATTGATTTTGAAGGCCTAGTACTGTTTGCTTAGTTCTATGTATTCCTAGTTCTATGATTGAAGAGAAACTATGAGAATGAATCCTGGCACCTGAGAAGTTAGAATCACATTGGGAGAGGCATAAAGTAAATAAAATGCAGCTGTGTGGCTATATTAATTCTTCCTTTGAAAAGCAGTGGTTTTGAAACTATTCTGTGAAGCGTTCATTCCAAGCATATTCATTCCAATTTCTACCAGTGCAGTTTTACGTTGATCGATTTTAAGTGTGGACGTTCGCGTAAGATTTCACAAAATCAGGGTACTATTGTTTAAAATAAAAAGTGTAATAACCACTATTGTTAGCATATTTGATCTTATCAGTGTCCCGCTTAAATCCTTGAGATGCTTGCGGCTTTTTATATTATGACTTACAAGACTTCTTTATCTAGCTCCAGCTTCATCTTTCATCTCTTATCACTGTTTCCCTTGCTTTCCTTCTAAACTTTGCATTGTAGTCCTACTTAAATAGCTTGATATGCCCCAAGAGGAAAATGTTCTTTTACATCTCCATGCCTTTGCACATAGAACTGCTCTCATCCTTGTCATGCTGGGGGAACTCTGTTCCCTTGGAACCTTGGTCATCGTTCCATAAAAGCACTTGCTTCATTGTTTTGTAACTATGGCCTCCCTTGAGAGCAGAAACCATCTAATTTATCTTTGTATTCGTACTACTTGGTGTTCATTAAGTGTTCACATGTCTATTGAATAATTGTCTTCAGTACTTGAGAGGTAGAAGAATTACTTTAATGCACACAACTCATATGAATAAAACATCACAGGTCTAGTCTATGCAAAGTACTCTTAGTGACATGTTGTCGGGCACAATGCTAAGTGTATAAGAGGTACCCAGTTGCACTTATCAGGAAGCATAATAAAGCCAAAAGATAGATTATATGGAAAATTAGATTAGGTTAGGTACTAGTGGTTTAAATGAAGTAATGTATTGGATTCTAATCCTAAAAGTTGGTTGTGGAAGCATTTTAATAATAATTCTATGCAGTCTTGAAAAAATTTCTTTATATTTGATTAATGTTAATAGACTCAAAAAGACCTTCAAATGTCAAAGTATACCACAGTGATACCTACCCATAAAGGTTAAAGAATGAGCCCTGGAGCTGTCCTGCCTGAATTCCAGTCCCTTTCCTGCCTGTCAGTAGCTGTGTGATTTGTGCAAGTTATCTGACTAGTCTGTGCCTCCTTTTTCTTTTTCTCTTTCTTTCTTTCTTTATTTTTTTTGAATTTTTGAATTGTATCGTGTTTATTTTGTATACAACAGGTTCTTATTAGTCATCTATTTTATACACATCAGTGTATACATGTCAGTCCCAATCTCCCAGTTCATCCCACCACCACCCCCACCCCTCACTTTCCCCCCTTGGTGTCCATACGTTTGTTCTCTACGTCTGTGTCTCTATTTCTGCCCTGCACACCAGTTCACCTGTACCATTTTTCTAGGTTCCACATATATGCGTTAATATTCTATATTTGTTTTTCTCTTTCTGACTTACTTACTTACTTTCTCTTTCTGACTCTGTACGACAGTCTCTAGGTCCATCCACATCTCTACAAATGACCCAATTTTGTTCCTTTTTGTGGCTGAGTAATATTCCATTGTATATATGTACCACAGCTTCTTATGCCTCCTTTTTCTAATCTGTAAAATGAGGATACTACTTTATATGGCTGTGATGAAGGGTAAACATGAGTTAATGTATGTTGAGCACTTAGAAGAATGCCCAACACATGGAAAACATTCAACACATATTAGCTATAATTAATTTCTAGTGGCTACTTATTTCAACAGTTTTTTAGTTGTACATCATTCAAAAATAATTGCTTTAATACGTAAGTATCTAATTTAAAAGAAAATTACATTTTTAGTTAGTTACTGTATCTTTTAACTGATAACTGGTTTATCTCCTTACTGACTCATTCTGCCATCTCCCAGTGGAATGTAGACGTTTCTGTCCTTTGGATTGACACGGGAGATGCAAAACTGTTCTGATTTCTGCAGCAGAGCATTGTGTCCCCATGACCTGTGCAATTCTCAATAATGCCACAGAAGAGGAAGGAGAGAAGTAACAAGAACAGGAATCCAGTGACAAGTTCCTAAACAAGCCTTAACCTGTACCAAGTAAGTCCTAAACTTTCATACTTCTTGGTAGAGGATGATAGGTGTTGAACTTTTCTCCTTTACACTTTACGTTTTTGGCTTGGAAGAATAGATTTTTTTAAAATCTGAATTTACATATATTCTGGAAAGGCACATACAGATTTACTTTAATAAGTCGATGAACCCGGTTTTTGAGCTCAATTTTTATACACGTACCTGTAGTGAGGGAAGTAAGTGGGGCGTTAGCATCTTGTGTCAGCACTCTGAAAACCCTGTGTACGGCGAAATCGCGTTCAGTGTGCCCTTTTAGGATGCAAAGAGGACTTTAAAGGAGAAAGAAATTTGTATTCCAAGATACTTTGGAAAGAGTGGTTATTCACTTCTTAGTATAACAAGAACATAATATCCAGTATATCCTTACAGCCTACTATGAGCTTCTCTCTCTTGTGTAACAATTAAAATATAATGAAAAGTTCATTAGGTTATTTTTGTTTTAATATTTCATTAAAGAAAGGAATTTAACAAGCAATTTTGAGTGTTTACTATGCTGTGAGTGATGTGAAGCTGAGGGGCCAGGATACAAAGATAAGTCGGGCATTTATCTTTACTACTTAGGACCTATTAGAGAGACCAGAGTATGCAGAGAATACTTGGGAATTGAAAGCTGGGAATGAGACTGGAAAAGTGCTGGTTGTTGAATAGATTAAGGAAAAAAAATGAGATATTAATGAGAGACCATTTTTAAATGACAGTGGTGTTCTGTGTAGTAGTCTGCCGTGGGAAGTTTGAATGATTATACAAGCTGATCGATAACACTAGTACTGTCTTGCAACAAGAGCACTAGTTTAATGTTAGCAAATTTTTGCTTAAGTGCCATTGTAGGAACTTTTAAAAAATCTTTTGCACCTCCGTGAAAATGATAGGAGTTAGGTCATGCAAGGAAAACCAACTTCCAGAATAAATACAGTTTTGACTAAGCCTATTTCCTCTGTACAGAGCTAGACACTGTGTCTATGTTTAACGTTATCTAGGCTTGAAATTTCATTTCCTTTCAACAGCATGCCTTTCTGTGTTTGTCAGGCCAAACAACTTCTTGTTTTACTACTTAACCTCAGTTCTTGTTCTTTGTTGTTGTTATTAGCAGTATTAATAGTAGTAGTATTTAATCAGAAAAAAGAAATACTGTTTGGACGTTTTCAAATGCCTCAAAAATATTTGGTTCCATAGAGGAGTGAGTAAGATTTGTACGACTTCCACCCAATTCAGTTTCCTCAGTAGCATCTGTAACCGTGTTATCATCCACCCTTCCTTGTTTTAGGTTTCTAAGTGTCAGAAATAACTTCTCATTGAGCTTGATCTGTTTCCTCTCTTAACTTTCACTTACTGGTCCTTGGCAGGCTAGCGCAATATATATGAAACTTATTCTTCTTATATACAGTTAACTCTTAAGGTGTTTTAAAATGATTGTTAAATCCTACTCGAGTCTTCTTTTTGCCACGCTAAGGGGAAAAAAGCCCTAATTCTTGAACCATATGCACATGACATGGTTTACAGACCTTTTTCATGCACATTGCTAAACTCATGACAAAGTCTGTTTATCAGTATACCTCTTAAAATACGGTGACCAGAACTGACTGGCTGCTTCAGATGTGAACTGCCCATTGCTGAATACAATGAAGCTATTATCTGGATACTGTCCTTCTATTAATGCAGCCTGAAATTTGCATTACATTTTTTGGCAGCACCATTACCCTTTGATCATATTTAGCTTATGGTCAACTAAAACATTGTCTCTTTTTCATGTGAACTGCTTTAAGTCTAATCTTTCTCATTCTTTACTTGCCAGTTGATGCTTTGAAAATAAATGCAGGATATTATGTAGTGCATTACTACAGAAGTTTAAATTAGTTTATTTTTTATCAAATTTCATCCCATTTGACTATCTGGAGAAATAACATCTGTGTAAAAGAGCATAGTTTTCGTGGTGCTCTTTCTCACGTATTTTTATTTAATCTTTACAACAACCATCCCAGAATCAGAAGAGAAAAATGGCTTTCTGCTAAGTCAGGAATTGGCAGACATAGTACTTGGTCGCAGGTTTTTTTGATTCCAGATCCCATGCTCATCTTATCCCTGTTCACTTAGTAAGGATTTAACGTGTCCTCTGCCATGTGGCGGGCATCGTGCGGCGCTGATGCGTCAGTGAGCAAGACAGATTACAGTCTCTGCCCAGTGGTATTTATGGCCTGGCATATAAATAATTACTGCCAGTTACTGAGCACCTTCATAACGAAGGCACTGTGGTAGATTGTGTGATTGTTCACAGTATTTGTTGCCTCTCTACCAGGGTCCTCTCTGTCGGAGGATTGTATTTCCTACTCTGCTGACATCAGGTTTGGACACTTGGCTTTCCTAGACTGATAAAATGTTGGAGGAAGTGATGTGTCCCATGTTTGAGCAGATGTTTTAAATTCCATCTTGTGGTGCTGCCGGTAGCTCTTTTCCTTCTGTCATGGAACCAGCCTGCCTTAGCTGGGGCTGGTCCCAGAATGATGGAGCCTTCCAACTAGGTTCCAGAATGATGGAGCAGAGCTGAAGCCAATCCACGATTGACATTTAATGTAAGTGAGAAATAAACCCTTGTGTTGTAGGCACCATGATTTTGGAGCTATTTGTTAGCATAGCATAATATAGCCCAAGCAGACCGTGATACTGACATTATTCAAGGTGCTATATGAAGATAAATATATGAAGATAAATAAGACTTAGGCCTTGATCTCAAGGAGTGTGCAGTCTTGGTGGGTGCATTAAATTTCCATCAGTTATTGTATTTGAGGAAGAGGAGAGTATGTGTATGAAAAGGTCTTTGAGTTGAGGATTTTTCCCGACTCCACTTCATCCCTAGGCTGAATTTAGTCGATATGTTTTAAATCCTGGGTCTAAGGTCCAGCTACTCACTGTCACAACTTCTCATCCAAAATTTGATAAGCATGTTTTCTGTGTCCTCATTCAAATCACCTTTTTAAAATTGAATGTTTAAGAGGATGGGCTCCTGCAGAATAGTTGTTAGAAACTTCCTTCATAAATCTTACTAATTAGCATTCACTAGGTAACCAAGAATCTGCCTAGCTGAACTATTTCTACAACATACCCAGAAAAATATCATGAGATCCTAGGTGCTATTTGAATTTTATTTGTTAGCATTCAGATTTTCCATCGCCACAGCTGTGTGCACCTCGCTTTGCATGGGTTTTTAGAGACGAAGCCCAGGCTGGGATTCTGTGAGCAATTTCCTTGCCCTGAGAAGCTAAGGACTGCATGGCCAGGGTCCTGGGAGCTTTTGAAACCTTTGAAATAATTACGTGTAAAATTTTCTGTAAATATACATTGTTCTGAGCTATAGCTTTCATCAAATTATCAAAGAGAATTATGACTTGCATGGAAGGTTGCAAACCCTGTTGTGGAGTGAGCATACAAGTCGAACGAGGATCGGGAGAGCACCAGTGTTTAAGGGACAGGTGGAACCAGAACCCAGAAAGAAGTCCCAGAAGGGTGAATTAGAAAGGGTTGAGGACCAGGAGCAAATATAATGTAGAAGTTCCTTATTAATCAGGTTTTTAAAACTCTGTTCTAGAATTTTTTTTTTTTTTTAAAGAAGATGTTGGGGGTAGGAGTTTATTAATTAATTAATTAATTTTGGCTGTACTGGGTCTCCGTTTCTGTGCGAGGGCTTTCTCTAGTTGCGGCGAGTGGGGGCCACTCTTCCATCGCGGTGCGTGGGCCTCTCACTATCTGCGGCCTCTCTTGTTGCAGAACACAGGCTCCAGACACGCAAGCTCAGTAGTTGTGGCTTACGGGCCCAGTTGCTCCGCGGCACGTGGGATCCTCCCAGACCAGGGCTCGAACCTGTGCCCCCTGCATTAGCAGGCAGATTCTCAACCACTGTGCCACCAGCGAAGCCCCTGTTCTAGAATTTTGCATGGATTCTACATCCATTCTCATGGCACTTCTTTACGATTCCTTGGAAATTACCCAATTTTCAGATATATTTTAGGTTGTGATTTTTCTTAATCTATAAATATGAATTTAAAGCAATTCCTTCTTCTGTTCCTGTCTCCTTCCTATCTTGGGCGTCAATTTTTTTTTCTTTCTTTCTTTTTTTCCCCTTAATCCTTACTTACCCTTCCAGATTAAAGATCAGTCTTCTTATTTAAAAAGGCTGACTCAGATAGGAGAGAAATAGTTCTTTAAGTTATCTGTTGACAGTTGATCCTAAGTAAGGAGATGGCCTTTGTTATTCTTTTTGTTGAGAAGGCTTTTTATTTAGTTAGTTAGTTTTTGGCCACCCCTCAGGGCTTGTGAGATCTTAGTTCCCTGACCAGGGACCAAACCCAGGACCTTGGCAGTGAAAGCGCTGAGTCCTAACTACTGGACAGCCAGGGAATTCGCCGAGAAGGCATTTTTAAGCCTTAAAAATTTTCCTTGGGCTTCCCTGGTGGCACATTGGTTGAGAGTCTGCCTGCTGTTGCAGGGGACATGGGTTCGAACCCTGGTCTGGGAAGATCCCACATGCCCTGTGAGCCACAACTACTGAGCCCGCGCGTCTGGAACCTGTGCTCCGCAACAGGAGAGGCCACGGATAGTGAGAGGCCCACGCACCGCGATGAAGAGTGGCCCCCACTCGCCGCAACTAGAGAAAGCCCTCGCACAGAAACGAAGACCCAACACAGCCAAAAATAAATAAATAAAACAAATGAAAATTTTCCTTAACACTTCTGACAGATATCTTTTTTTGAAGCAACTGTATTAAGATATAGTTGTTATACAGTAAACTGTGCATATCAAAAGTGTATAATTTGATAAGCTTTGACATATGTGTATACCCATAAAACCATCACTATAGTCAAGATACTGAGCATATCTGTCACCCCCCAAATTTTTCTAGTCCCTCTTGGTAACCTCCCCCCCTTTATTACCTAGGCAACTACTATTTATTTTCTTTTACTTTACTTTAGTCAGCATGTCCTAGAATACAGTATGCACTCAAGAGTTTAACTTCTTTCACTCAGCATGATTATTTTGAGATTTATCCATTTTGTAGCATTTATTAATAGTTTATTCCTTTTCATTGCTAAGTAGTATTCCATTACATGGATATACTGTAGCTTGTGTATCCATTCACCTCTTGATAGGGGTTGTTTCTAGTTTTTGGCCTTTACAAATAAAGCTGCTGTGAATGTCCATGTACACGTCTTGTATGTGGACATAGCACCCTTGTTTCTCCCGGGTAAATACCCAGGAGTGGAGTGGCTGAATCGTAAGGTAGGGGTGTCAGGGTGGGGGGTGGGGAGGAAGAGGGGTTGAGAGAGAAAGAGAGATTTATTTTAAGAAATTGGCTCACAGGATTGCGGGGTCTGGCAAGTCCAAACTCCGTGGCATGGGCCGGCAGCCTGCATCCGGCAAGGGAGTTCCTGTTGCAGTCCTGAGTCCAGCGTCTGTAGGATAGGCCAGGGGGCTGGGAACTCAGGCAGGATTTCTGGCCTGGTCTTGACCCAGCAGTCAGTCCTTCTTCCCCAGCAAACTTCCGTTTTTTGCTCTGAAGGCTTTCAACTGATTGGACGTGGCCTACCCACATTGTGGAAGGTGATCTCCTCTGCATAACATCGGCTGATTGTAAATGCTAATCACATCTGTGGAATACTTTCATAGCAACCTCTAGACTAGTGTTCGTTTTGTTTCGTGTTGTTTTTTGGCCCTGGGGCGGCATGTGGGATCTTAGTTCCCTGACCAGGGATTGAACCCGCACCCCCTGCAGTGGAAGCATGGAGTCTTAACCACTGGACCGCCAGGGAAGTCCCTAGACTAGTGTTTAACCAAACAGCTGGGCACAAAGCCTAGCCAAGTTGACACACAAAATTTAACCACCACAATCCCTAAATAGTTCATATTTTTTATGCTATTATAAGTATGTGTTTTTAAAGTTCGACTTCTGATTGTTGCTAGCTCACTAGTTTGTTGTTGTTTTTTAACTGTGGCTGCCTCTTCACAACTCTTAAACAGATGAATGGCAGTCTTTTCATTCTAGTGTAGGATTACTTTCCATCTTTTTAGACATAGCCTTTAAAAATAGGAATAATTTAGGTACTTCATAATGTCATACTTCTCACTTCTCTTGTTTATTGGACTCATCTGACAGAAATGGCAATTTCATTTTAAGAATCTGGTCTTGCCTCATTTGAGTCATCTTTCCTTTTATTTTTTTATCATAGCGTTATAACAGTTCTTAAATATTTTAGAGATTAAAAATGTAGGTGGATTTAGAGAAAATTTCAGAGCAGTAGGCACCACCTTTATGCCATTCCCTTTCTGCTTAACTTTTTGAGCCTCAGTTCCTCATCTGTAACATGGAATAAGAACATCCATTTCATGGAGCCATCGTGAAGTTACGTGAGCTGCTTTGTGTAAAGAGCCTGGAATAGTGCTTTTGAACATAATAGCTCCCATTACTATTATTATTTTATTCAACAAATGTTTAACACTAACATTTGCAGTTTTTAAGTGAATTTTAGAAGAAGTTTGTCCGATTCTCCAAAAAAGTCTACAGACACTGTTCCATATGCTCTACAATTACAGGAGGAAAAGGGATAAGCAAGGTTCCTGCTCTCATAAAGCTTCCAACCTGGCAGGTTATGACAGGAGAAGCAGACAGTAAACAAGTAAAGGAATAAGCAAAGTACATAATTTCGAGTCATGATAAGAACTGTGAGGAAGACCAAACAGGGAGGTACAATAAAGTTGGGAGTGCCTTCACAGTGGGTGGGCAGGGAGGCAGTGTTTGAGCAAAATGTGAAGGAACCAGCCATGTGAAGATCTGCGTGAGCTTGTGTGGCAGGGAAGAGAAAGTGCAAAGCCTCTGAAGGGGGAAGGATTCGGCAAATTGGAGGAATTGAGAGGAGCCCCGAATGCTGGTGGAGAGGAGTAGGGAAGTCTGAGAGGGCCACAGGAAGGAGATTGTGTTTTCCTCCAAGCAGAGAGGGAAGCCTTGGGAGGGTTTTAAGAAAGGAAGTGACCTGATCATAGGTGGCGTTGTTGCCCTGGGCCTTTGGAAACATGAGCCCAGCTCTGAGGCGTCAGCAAGCTGCACATTTCAGTGTGACTTCGATTTCCAGTTGCCCAAGAAACTTTAAACTGCTTATTTTCCGTGATATGAAAATCCCAGCCAGACTCTAAGCCAAGTATGCATTATCTAGAGCAAATACTATTTTATATCTTATAAATTTTACGAAGACTTGTTATGCACTTGCATGTATTTTCAAAAATAGTGTTTTGTGGATTTTTTTTCCTTTTACAAGTTTATATGGCACTTGACTAGCATAGCAGTAAAGGCACAACCTTGTTTTCAGATATAAGCATAACTATTGACATGGAGGCGTTGAGTAAATATTAACAAAACTTTATTACTAGAATATGATTCCATCATACAGTCATGGAACTAGTGAACTTAAGAATTCATTGGTTTCAGTTCCTTCCTTTTATAGAAGAGGCAACTCAGATCCAAATAGGTTAAATGGTTCACATTACATAAACATAAAAAAAATAAAATAAGCCTGGTTTATATTATCCTCCCCAGGTGTAAGATGAGAGATCGTTGAGGTGAAATATGGAACCAGGGAAAAGACAGGGACATCAATTTTCTTTATATTTGCTGCCTTCTTCTCTGTTGCTCATTTATTTTACCCCTGTGCTGTTTTACACTTATCCCTAGACTAAGGATATTGGAATGAATCAGACAGCCATTCCCTTAGTGTAGAAACGGACAAGTAAACAAACAGTTGCCATACAAGTTAAATGCCATGATAAAGGCAAGCTTAGCCTGTTGTGATGGTTATGTCTGTTAAGTGGCTCTGAGTTCAGAATCTGTTTATCAGCAGAGTCGGGGATGTGCTTAGCCCCGCCTTTTAGTGTAGTGTGCATTATAGTGCCTTAGCTATTTGGGCTTTCTTGTGCTTTTTTGCCTCCCAGCCATAGCCCTGGGCTAAATGTAAGTGAATTCAGAGGTCAGACTATATCTGACCAGTCCATATTCTGACCAGTAAGACTTGTCTTGACAGCCCTGCTCTGCTCCTGCCACTTGAGAGGCCTGAAGCCTCAGTATGGACCCACAGCTAGTGATAAGCCACTGGTGACAGCTTGTCTTATTTTAAATAGAAACGCATTTAGAGACTAATTTAAGAATAGTTGAACTTGACATAGTCCTCCTCTCAAATGATGCAGATTTTATTATTAATTTTTGAAAAGTTCTTAAAGGAAACTGAGAAACAGTGACTTTTCTTGTTTATTTTGGCTTATTTGCCTTTTTACTGTGTTTTATTTTGGGGTTGGGAGGGGGTGGCCATTCCTAAGAAAACTAGCATATGAAGTTCATTGTGATGTTACAGCATGTTTTCGATCTTAAAATAAGGCACCAAAAATGCATTCAGAGAACAGGTAGATAAAGTAGCACTGCTATAATTACGGAGAAACAGTAGTTTCCTTTTAAGCCTTTTCTCTTTCAAGAGCTTGTAAATTTTCTGTAAAATCCAAACATTATCCCTTGGTCAGGTATATTTTATTCTTGCTCTGATTCTGTGTTAGAAAGTTTGATTTAAAAGGGAAGATATTAACATTTTGTCTCCCACACAAAGAATGTTCATATTTGTATGTATTTTTTTGGTAAAACTCAATTTCATACCCCTGAGCCTTCCTTAGTTTGAAGAGCAATATCAGTATCTTTTATCTACAAGGAGTATCTTTGCCATTATGTGTGTATTTGTGTGTGTGTGTGTGTATAAAATCAAAACCTGGAAATATGGCATACATTGTTGAGGATATTAGGTAATCAATTCCTGATGACTATATTTGCACAGAATTATCAGATGACAACCAGTTTTGACTGTCTAATGTAGTAGGTGATATGGCGTTCTCTATCGTCTGCGTCATATGGGGGTAAAATGATCTCCATTTTATGGTCTCCGTTATCTATCTCCTGGGTCTTATAAGAGAAGGGAACTAGAAATTTAGAAGTGTGCACTGAGAAAATTGGACTCAAGTTAGCGGCCTAAATAAAAAACAGTAAAACCAAATTGTGTGTGAATAACAGTTTTTCCCCTTTTATTTTGTGCAGATTGAGGAACTGAGCTATAGGGGTATTTTTAATAAAAGGTGAATAAGCTATCCGTAGCTTGTACAAAAAACATCTCCAGCTATACTAAATATAAAACTGTCAACTCCCTGAAGGTCTCTGCAGTAATTACTCATCCTTCTCAGTTGACAGCGATGGCGTGTAGCACAGGTGAGAGCTGCCTCCGGAGCAAGGCTGTGCGAGGGGTTCATAGCCCAGTCCACCAGCTCCTGTGTTGCTCTGGGCAGACTGCTTTCTGTCTCACACTCATTTACAAAAAGAGGATAATACTACCTACCTAACAGGGCCGCTAGGAGGATTAAATGAGTTAATATGTGTGAAGCACTTAGAACACTAGATAAGTGTTAACTATTCTTATTATTGATGCATATCTATCATACATTTTAAGTAGCCAGTTTTCATAGAGAGTTTGGCATTTGAACTGGGCCTTAAAGGATAAACAGGATTTGTAAAAATGAAATATAAAGAATTTAAAATGGGGAAAGCTGTGTGAAAAAAAAGTTGCAAAGAGGAGGTGAAGAATCTTTTCCCTCCTTTTCTCCTTCCATTTATTGCTTACTAGCTTTACACCTGCCGCAGAGCTCAGCGTCGATGGGTGTTACATAATCGTATTCAGCCCTCACGATAACCCTACCAGATAGGTATTTTAAAATCTCATTTTACAGACGGGAAAGTAGCCATAGAAGAGTAAAGTCACTTTTTCAGAGTCACCAAGTTAAATGCTTGGCCTAGTTCTGACTGTAAAGTTCAGGTTCTTAATTATTATCCAGTACTTCCTAAGTGTAGACTATCAGAAGATGATTCCAAAAAATATTTTAAAAGAATGCTCTGGGGTTGGAGTTCTAGACATTCATAGAATTGTGATTATTGGAGATTAACAGGGATGCATGTGATCACTTTGTCACAGTGAAAGACTCTGGATACTGTGTATGCTAGTCATTTCAAAAGATTGAAGAGAAACACGCATGCCAATGCTTGCCGAATATATCGCTGTTCCCCGTCATTCTAACAGTGTGGAGGTGCTTGTTTTTTCTGAACTGAGAATGGCAGCACTGGGTTGTTGAAGTTTTTATTATTTTTTCTCATCAGAAATTATACAGATTTCCCTTGGACTTCAGTGCCTCACCTTTAGATGCCTCAAATTGACTGCTGTTTGAGTACCCTTTTCAGTTCCCTACATCTTAGGTGTGTCTACAGTTCTGCTTCCCAGTCTTCAGCATTTTTGGTTTCATGTCCGTGGGGTTTGTCTGGAATATAATGAGGATGATCGTAATTCTAGTGCCGTTTATTCCTTCTGTCCTCTAACTAGTTTGTTACGCTGTCTTCCTTTTGAACCTTTAATGGAGTTGATCATTTCATCCTCATACTTTTCATGTCAAGGAGCTCCCTGGCCTTGACTTGAATTTTAAATTGTTCTGTCCCCATGTACTACTTCCTTCCATTAATTAGCTGATGGCTGTTTTTTTCCCTCTGTAGTGTTAATGCCTTCTATACTATTTAAAACTACTCTTTCCAGAAGATACAGCCAGCAACTCAGGTGCTAGCCTTTGTAAAACTAGAATCAGACTAAAGTGAGCTAGAATCTTGGTAACTAGTATCTTTCCCTAGAATTTATATCTTTCTCTCTGCTTTTAAGAGAAAAAAAAAAAAATCAGAGATTTAGCCCAAAATTTCAAAAGAAAAAGCAGAAACATGCAGGATTTATCAGTGAACCATTCACATCGGCTGTGTAGGCTACAAGAAACTTTGAAGGTTTTTACTTTTACTGAACCTCTTCCTTATTTATTTTTTTAATCATCCCCATCATCATGAAGCAGGCCTTTATGACCTGTCTGGACCGTTGCAGCGGTCTTACAGCCAGTTATTCTTCCCACCTCCCCTCTTTTAGATCACATATATCAGCAGCAGTGTGATCTGTCTTAATCAGGCATCTAATCTTGTGTCTTAAAACTCTTCTCTGGCTCCTCGTTGCCTGTGGTATTATCTAAATCCCTAACATGCTGCACTCAACCTTGGAGCCTCCTCTGGAGGTGGTAAGCTCCATGAGAACAGGTGTTTTATCCACCACTTCCCCCATAGCTAGACCAGTGTCTGAAACAGCTATTCACTCCATAAATATTCTAGGCCAGGGCTTCCCAAAAACAGGTCCTAGGTTTGCCTCTCATAGGTTACAGGTTTGTTGAGAAGCATTGGTGGGTGCCTTCCACCTTTGGGATGGCCAGATGGAGCCTGGCTCATCCAGGACTCCACTGAGAGTAATTGGAGTCTAAGGTCTCCGCCTGATGACTGGGTGGTGTGCTGAGCACAGGCAAGAAGATGCTCTGCGACCTGCATATCTACTTTAGCTGCCCACTTCAGAGTGTCCCACTGCCCACGTAGGCGAGGGGCCATGGGACTGCCGGAGAGTTTATGATGCAGGTGCCTGAACAGCACAGCCAAAGGTGCTGCTACTCAGAAGTGAGGGTGGACTCGTAGGAGGTCAGTCCGGGGTTCCCAGCTTCCGGTAGAAGCCTCCTCTGTCTTCACTTACGTTGGGTACGTTTGTTGCCTCTGTGCTGGTACTCCCATTTAGTAGCGTTCCAGTTAGCCGTGGGCTGACCAGTCCATGAACTATGTAATTAAAACCAAGTTTATCTTTTATAATTTTAGATTTTTAAAACCTTTCTTCTCTTTAAAGTGAAAACGAAGAGTAGTGTTTATAGTATTGTGTTGGCCAAAAGGTTCATTCGTTTTTTTCCATAAGATGGCTCTAGTAGCACTTAGTTGTCTTTAACTTCATTCAGAACCGTTTTGTTAGATTATATGTGACAACCATCATATCAGCGTGCATTTCAAAAAAAAGGGCTTATCAAAAATTGGTGAATTTTTGTATAGCCATTTTAATGTTGAAGATGGAAGAAAAAAAACATTTTCGGCATATGCTTTATTATTTCAGGAAAGGTAAAAATACAACCAAGACGCATAAAAAGATTTGCGTAGTGTGCGGAGAAGGTGCTGTGACTGATCAAACGTGTCAAAGGTGGTTTGCGAAGTTTCATGCTGGAGATTTCTCACTGGACGATGCTCCACAGTCCGGTAGACCAGTTGAAGTTGATAGTGATCAAGTTGAGATGTTAATTGAGAGCAATCAACGTTATTGGTACCAAGCAGGAGATAGCCAACATACTCAAAATATCCAAATCAAGCGTTGGAAATCATTTGTACCAGCTTGGTTATGTGAATCACTTTGACGTTTGGGTACCACATAAGTTAAGCCAATAAAACCTTCTTGACTGTATTTCCCCATGGGATTCTCTACTTAAAAATAACAAAAACATTCCGTTTTTAAAACAAACTGTGACGGGGGTGAAATGTGGATACTTTACAATAATGTGGAACGGGAAAGATCGTGGGGCAAGCTAAATGAACCACCACCAACCACACCAAAGGCTGGTCTTCATCCAAAGAAGGTGATGTTGTGTATAAGGTGGAATTGGAAGGGAGTCCTCTATTTTGAGCTCCTCCTGGAAAACCAAACGATTAATTCCAATAAGTACTGTTCCCAGTTAGACCAACTGAAAGCAGCACCCGATGAAAAGCGCTCAGAATTAGTCAACAGAAAATGCATAATTTTCCGTCAGGATAACGCAAGACCACATGTTCTTTGATGACCAGGCAAAAACTGTTACAGCTTGGCTGGGAAGGGAAGTTCTGATTCATCTGCCGTAGTCACCAGACATTGCACCTTCAGATTTCCATTTATTTCGGCCTTTACAAAATTCTCTTAGTGGAGAAATTTTCAGTTTCCTGGAAGACTGTATGTATAAGGCACCTGGAACGGTTGTTTTCTCAAAAAGATAAAAAGTTTTGGGAAGTTGGAATTATGAAATTGCCTGAAAAATGGCAGAAGGTAGTGGAACAAAAGGGTGAATACGTTGTTGAATAAAGTTCTTGGTGAAAATGAAAAATGTGGCTTTTAGTTTTACCTAAAAACTGAGGGCACTTTTTGGCCAACCCCATATTACTGTCATTATATCATTACTGATGGATGGGCCTAGTTAGCCTGTTTAGTGTGAAAGCGGCCAGAGTTGTTGATATTCCTTTGTGTTTGTTTTTTGCCCAGATCAGTTAATGCCACGTCAAAGAGAATTCTGTAGAACTCTGTTGTCTTCACATAAACCATGACCCTCATGGTTGTCAGGTCTTTCAGATGCACACTCATGTTTTCAGGGGGAAGGTTTTCAAGAAACTGTAGGTACAAACCTGCAAACGCTATTAACATCTATATAGTGCTTTATTTTTTCAAATATGCTTTTATACTCACATAATTTTATTTGTTTAAACATCACAGCCACTCTGTGAGGGTTATTTTTAATTTCACATTATAGGATTTTCTTATTTTACAGATTGGGACACTGATTCTGAGTAGTTAAGTAACTTAAAAGTCGCACAGCCAGTATATCAGTGGAAGTGCAAGGATTTGATCGAACAGGTGTGACTTCAGGGAAACAATGTAAACAGACTTCATGGAAGATAAATTACTAGGAGAGTCATTTATACCTCTTGTCCTTAAAAGGATTCTTTTTCTCAAGTAAAGCATTAAGTAGATTTCTTACTAGAAAAGCCTGAAAAAATGAAAACAGTATTTAAAACTAAATAGATATAAATGGATAATTTCTGAAGATTAAAACAGCTTTGGGGCTTCCCTGGTAGTGCAGTGGTTGAGAGTGCGCCTGCCGATGCAGGGGACACGGGTTCGTGCCCCGGTCCGGGAAGATCCCACATGCCGCAGAGCGGCTGGGCCCGTGAGCCATGGCCGCTGAGCTTGCGCATCCGGAGCCTGTGCTCTGCAGCGGGAGAGGCCACAACAGTGAGAGGCCCGCGTACCGCAAAAAAAAAAAAAAAAAAACCCAGCTTTGAAAAAAATAAAATTAAAAAAAAAACAGCTTTGAAATTAGGACATACATAATGAGAAGCATGACATCCATTTAAGGTTTCACATGTAGAGGTATGTCTAATATATGTGTGTGGATATATATTCTCTGTGTCACTAAGGTTCACAGTTAGGGTTTCTTAGATCCTTATTTGTTGAAATCTCCTTTTGCTTGTACATTGAGGCTGAAGTTGGCAATTTTCCTTGCAGGTGTGGATTTTGAAAATGAAGTACACTTGTTGAAATGTGAATTGCATCATCGTGATGCATTTATATGGTGCTATACCCTCCAGGAGTATGGGAAATTTTCAGCGTTGTAGTTTGGCTTACGGTATATGTGACTCATGGAGAGCACTCTAGGTCTGTGAGTTATCGGTTTTGTTTTGGGTGCAGTTCATGGTGTTTAAGTCTCTAAAAAAGAGTTTGGAGCCTCTTCCATCCTGCTGGCTGAAGGGACTCTGCCTTGGGACTTCCCTGGTGGTCCAGTGGTTAAGAATCCGCCTTACAATGCAGAGGATGTGGGTTCAGTCCCTGGTCAGGGAACTAAGATCCCACATGCGGTGGGGCAGCTTAAGTCCGTGCGCTGCAACTACTGAGCCTGTGTGCCGCTGCAGAGAGCCTGCGTGACACAATGAAGGACCCCACATGCCACAACAAAGATCCCACGTGCGGCAACTAAGTAACCCGACGTAGGCAAATAAATAAATATTTTTTTTTTAAAAAAGGGAATCTGCCTTTCAGTTACCTGAGTGCTGTGTGTGGGACCACACACCTGCTCAGCTTACCTGATGTAAGTGGTCTTAACACTCACAGCCAGCTGTGTGTGTCACTGGTGACTAATTTTACCCTGTTTATGACCTAGGACTTTCAGTGGGCAGTATTTGAAGAATCTGAAAGGATTCTTAAAAATCTAAAAATCTTGAGAATCTAAAAATCTGCTTGCCGTTCAACTCACTATCAGTTTTGACTGTGGTCAGAGAATTTTATTTTTAAAAAATACAGGGAATTCCCTGGTGGTCCACTGATTAGGAGTCCAGGCTTCCACTGCAGGGGGCACAGGTTCGATCCCTGGTCAGGGAACTAAGATCCCACATGCCATGCGGTGTGGTGAAAAACATTAAAAAAAATTTTTTTTTAATTTAAAAATACAAATTTCTGATTGCCCTATAGTTTAATAAAAAGTGTTTGATCATTTTATCCAGAACACTGCCCTACCCTACCTCCCTTCAGGTCTGAAGCATTCCTGGGCAAACTTTTTTTCAGTAAGTACATAACAAATCAGTGCTTATATGTAGCTATATGGCACCCCTATCGTGGAAAGCTACACTTTCTTTGTTCCGAGCATTTATGGAGAAAATGCATATTTACACTGAAATGGTAAACTAAATTATCCATTGACACTTCCTGGGGTTTTAATATAACCTTCTCTCTCTACCCAAAAGGCAACATGCATTTTGTCCATAATATCAATGCTCCATTTTAAGTGAATAGTTTTTTCATTTTTGATCTGTAATGGCGATTAGGGTGACCAGTTAGTCCTTGTTTGCCCAGGACTGTCCTGGTTTTAAAACTGATAGTCCCTGGGCTTCCCTGGTGGCGCAGTGGTTGAGAGTCAGCCTGCCGATGCAGGGGACGCGGGTTCGTGCCCCGGTCCGGGAAGATCCCACATGCCGCGGAGCGGCTGGGCCCGGGAGCCACGGCCGCTGAGCCTGCGCGTCCGGAGCCTGTGCTCCGCAACGGGAGAGGCCACAACAGTGAGAGGCCCGTGTACCACAAAAAAAAACCAAAACAAACTGATAGTCCCTTTCAGTCCCAGACAAACCCTAATGCAGGGCTGGTGGTCACCCTAACAGAGAGCTCTTCTGTCAGTGGGCTTTAGGCGTGTTATTGGAACTATGGTAAAAACCTAGATCAGTGGTTAAAAGAATTTAGTGTGCATCAGAATTACCTGGAAAGCTTGTAAAACAGTGATTTCTGGGTCTCGTTCCCCCTAATTCCTGATCCATTAGGTTTGGGGTAGAAGCCTGAGAATTGCTTTTCTAACAGTTTCATAGGTAGAGCCGAGGCTGCTGGTTTGGGGTCAAGCCATGTCCAGTGTGAGTGTGATGGTGTTTTATTCAGATTTGTGAGGAAAAGGAACTGCTTCTCTGCTGACGAGCCTAAGCACTAACCATCCCAAAGGGTGTTTGTGTGTCTGAGCTGTGATCATGCAGCACAGAAAACAGCTGATCCCATTAGAGGTGACAGAAATGGGGGGAAAGTTAAAACAAAAAACAGTCGAATTAAAAACCAAGTCATTTATACACATGCATATATATGTATACACACCATATATACACACATAGAGTAAGTTTTTTAGGTAAACTTTCATTTGATTATCAATTTGAATATCACATAAAGTATCTGATATGGGTCGTTACTTCCAGAGAACACATATTCATTATTATAGCAGAACTGATTTAAGCTGGGTGTAGTAGGGATAAGAGTACCCACCTTGCCTGCTTCTCAGAATTATCACTATGAAAATCCATATGAAAGGTGTGACCATGCTCTGCAGACATAAGATGTCATGGCGATGATTATCATGTACTTTACAACTGAGCACTGCTTTTCAGCGGTTTCATCTTCATCACCTCATTGATTGTTTTCAGGTATTTCAGTTTGCCAGGCTTATTTGTCCTCAGAGGTAGTCACCATGTAGGTGGTTCCTGGATAGTGGCTCATAGTCAATGGCTGAGCTTGCTCAAATCGCCTCTCCAGTTTGTGCCTTCTTCCTCACCTGTAGGGTAGAATTAATGCCTGTTCTACTACTAACCTTAGAACTAGTTATAAAGCTAACTTGAGAAACTGTATGAAAACACGTTCAAGCCTCTGTTACGTATGGCAATTGGTAATAATGAGTAAATCATAAATAAGCCTCAAAGAACAGGAAGCATGTTGTTTTCATCTGTCTATCCTAAGCACCTCATCACTTTATAAATTTTTCAAATGGATTGAGTTTATTAATTTAAATATCATTTTATCATTTTCTTTTCCTTATTTTTTTAATCTCTGCTTTTTTTTTTTTTTACATGAAGCATATAGAGGATGATAAGTATTATAGAATAGGTTGAAAAAGAGAATAGAATATCTTTTGGGGTATCTGGGTTTTTTTTTTTTTCTTTTAATGTGGGCGTTTTCTGCTCCATAACCTTTATTACTGGTCTGAGAATTCTTGCCTTTTGCCAGCTTTTTTTCCCAGTCCCACCCTGCTTCCCTTAAGACTTGGCATATAACCTCTCTGCTACTAGTCCAAGCAGCTTCCTTGCCTTAGATTTCTCTTAGAGGATGCAAAATCTAGGCCAACTGAGAAGTTATTTTTTTTCAGCATGTTTATCTTAAGTTACAAAATGGTATTTCTTAACTATTTTCTTACATAGTCTAGTACAAGTTCCTGTACCCAGGAAATCTTCCTTTTAATAATACAGTTGCCTCTCGGTATCTGTGGGGCATTTGTGCCAGGACCCACCACAGACTCCAAAATCTGCAGATGCTCAAGTCCCATAGCCGGTCCTCCACATCCATTCTTACATATGTGCAGATTCAGCCAACTGCGGATCTTGTAATACTGTATGTATGTATGTACGTATGTATTGGAAGAAATCTGCATATAAGTGCATCCGAGCAGTTCAAACTGTTGTTCAAATGTCAGCTGTACTTTTGAGGAATAATGTCTTCATTATGGGTTGTCACATTGAAGGGAATGTATTAGGTATCTAACTCGTTTCCAGCATTGTACTTGTGGGATCTGTGGTGTGACAGAATCTGTGGCAAAATGTGGCCTGGCATACATTATATGTGGATACTCAAGCCTATATCATTGACAGATTGATTTGGCAAACGTTTCCAGTTTCTGCACAGTAGCACTATGCCAGCCAACAGTTCATACACATTTCTGTCTGAACGGCAGATTGTTTGTATGAATCTAATGTGTGTTTTGCCCGTTCTTATAAAAATTTGTAAAGGGAAAAGTAAAGTGCTAACACTAGTAGTAAGAATCTTGGTAGCTCTCAAGTATGTAATACGTTTGTGACAAATATGGAAATCGTTAAGCACACCAAAAATTGTTAATCTTTTAGCCTCAGCTATACCTTCATTAGATTTGACCTGCTTACTCTGTTTTTGATGATGAATAAAAGAACCAAAAAAAAATTTATGAAATATAGATTATATATTATTATTATAGTTTGTGTCTAGAAGATACTTTTTAATTATAGAATGTATTTCATAATGGATTTTCTTATAATACATTTAATTATTCAACTTCTGTACATTTAATTTTCAACTGTCTTCAAGAATACATCATAAGTGGACTTCCCTGGTGGTGCAGTGGTTAACATTCCGCCTGCCAATGCAGGGGGCACGGGTTTGAGCCCTGGTCCAGGAAGATCCCACATACCGCAGAGTAACAAAGCCCGTGCACCACAACTACTAAGCCTGCGCTCTAGAGCCCGCGGGCCGCAACTGCTGAGCCCATGCCCCGCAACTACTGAAGCCCGTGTGCTCTAGGGCCCGAGTGCCTCAACTACTGGGCCCATGTGCTGCAACTGCTGAAGCCCGTGCGCCAAGAGCCCGTGCTCTGCAGCAAGAGAAGCCACCGCAGTGAGAAGCCCGCGCACCTCAATGAAGAGTAGCCCCCGCTCGCCGCAACTAGAGAAAGCCTGCGCACAGCAACGAAGACCCAGTGCAGCCAAAACTAAATTTAAATAATAATAATAATAAAATAAATAAAAACCAGCATTTTTTAAAAAAAGTAATACATCATAAGCAAATGTATAACATTTGACAAAATTCCCTAATAACCCTGAAGAAAAGATTCTATGTATTATAGAATTATGTGAGAGTTAAATATAGTAGCTCTGATAAACATTTCTGTCATTTGATCAACCTTTAAAAAATATTAAACCGAGAACAGAGTGGGAAATTGTTTGAAGGAGAGAGTGGTAATCACTGGTTTATTGCAACTTAATGTGCAGCATCCTAATTAGTCAAGTGTCATGTGCCTACCTAGGCATGAAATAACTTTTTTTCCTATTTTAAATCTGGAAATTTTCAATTGTAGAACAGCTTGAATAGTCTTCGTTGGAAATAGCCACTGGGTTTTTTGTTTTGTTTTTAAGGTATTTGTCTTCAGAAACAATGAAGGTCATCTTGTATCCATAGAGACCACATGCACTTTCCTCATTATTTCCAGCATTATTTCTGTAATGGGTAGAGTTATTTATGACATTTAAACCAAAAAATTTTTTTTCAGAAAGCAACTTTAAATATTATCACACGGTAAATATCAATGACTGAAATTACTTCATAGTTTCTCAAAGAAATTAATTAATATTAGAAAATTAGTAGCCTCTCAAAATTGTGTATATTGGTGTGTGCGGTAGTTATCCTGCAGGGTGTGTGTGTGTGTATGTATGTTCATTTCTTGGAAATCACTGAAAATTGTAGACTCTAATTGTTTTAATTGGTTTCTTTACGAGACTGTAATTTCACATGCTTTAGAGTAAAGCAAATCTTGGTTTCAGTGGAGTGCAGATTTTTTATATTTCACCTAGTCTTCCTTCTCTCTTTCAGGAAAGTGGTGTGGGAAACAAAATGGTTTCAGCGTATTATTGTTTTATAAACAAAGCCAAGGTCATGAGTTTGTTTGCTTATTATCTACTTTGCTTTGCTCATTTCCATGGACTGCACATCCCTAACCTAAATCAGCTGGGGACAGGGGAGGAAAATATTAGACACTTACTCGGTTTAGATCCGCTACCAGTAAAACCCACTGTATTAGCGATCTAAATTAGGACACTTTTGTTAATGAAGAGAGTCGCTTTTAATGATAATATCAGGGCCACAGTCATAAATTGGGACTGTTTCAGGCAGATGTATGGTCAGTCTGATCGTTAGGGTTGTCATTCTAGTGTGTTGTTTATTATTAATTCTGAAACTCTGGGTTTAGGGAGAGAAAACCTCATTTTTGCATGTAGCAAAGAAAATGTATCTTGTAGGATAACTGGGTAAAATCTTTAATGCTACATATTTACCAAGACAACTTTATAATGCATATTGTCTTTTGTAATTTGTTTAGAAAAAAATTGCTGTTGATAAACTGCTTCTCTCTTGCCAATGAATAGCATTAACTTTATCATTTTTGTCCCAAGATGTCACAGATAGCGTTCAGGACTAAAAAGCCTATCAATCATTTGTGTTTATTCCTTCTGGTAATTTGTTGTCCAGAAAGTCTGTTGTTGTAAACATCCCCGACTGGAAGCTGTAAGACATAGCTAAGCTTTCAGTCAGATGTTTGCTGCTACCGGCTCTTCACAGACATCATTTCAGGATAGTTATATCTAAGAAGCAGAACAGGGGAGGCTATAAAATGTGTGGAAAAACACCAGGAATCTTTAGGTTTCTTCATTTACTGCTCTCTGTGAGAATGCATGTTTTTAAAGCTAGAGTTTAGTGTGGGATGCTGTCCTAAGAACAGGATATCCTGTAGCAGATGCCATCTGAGCTTCCCAGACTTAAGATGCTGCTGCTGCTGGGCCTTAGAGAATTGAGTTTAAAAAAAATTTTTTTCCACTATGGGTTCTTATTTCTGTTTTTGCCCTGGCAGTGAACTTTCATTCTTTATTGCCTTTCCAAGTAGGCTAGAGTTTAACTTCCCAACAGTTCAGAAGACTGATTTCCTCCTTTAGAAATGCTGGAGACGTTATTGAGAGTACATTTATCACCACCACCCCACCCTACCGCCCAGCAGTACACAACTGAGACATTTCAGTTTTCTCTGTAGTGAAGACGTTTACAAACTTCGTCTCTCGCCTCTCAAACCCCTGCCCCCACCGCCCCCTCCCCCCAGCTTCCTGTTCTCCACCCGGAATGATGTCACAGCTCCTAGTCGGAACAGTCCTCTAAAAACTTGCAGGACTTCAAACCACTGAGCTTATTTACAACATTCACCATTGGTTATATTTGTGTTACTTTATTAAGTATACTTTCCTGAGTATTTTCAGGTTATCGCTTGCCTTTTCTCTTCCTCATTAGAATGTTGATGCCTTGTGAGCAGCTGCACTGTATCTATTTTATGTGTTCCCTCCACAGTGCTGAACAATACAGGGCTTTTCTCACAGGTGACATTCAGGGCAGACTATTGATAACGCATTAATTTTACAACAGCTCTTTTTCTGAGTTTTGAAAATTTGTGTTCTTATCTCTGTCTTTTAGACACTGGGAAACATTTCTATTTTATTGAGATCTTTCTCTTCAATAAAGCTTTGGTATTTTTATCATATATTAAACTGCTAAACATCTTACTGTGTTAGGGTCAGTGCATAATTAAACCAAAAGGTAAAGTTCTTGCTAATTTTTTACATGCATATCTTCCTTGATTAGATCATAAGCTTTCTGAGGCTGAGGACATTATATCTTTATAATTACCAGTTTTCCTGCCGTCTGTGTCCTCTACGTAGAGCACCTTGCCTGTATGGGGCCCCATTAACAATTTTGTTTTGTTGCAGCAGTGTCTACTATTTGCTTGTCTCTTTTATACAGATGAGCAAATGACAGTTTGGGTCATAATGTAGCTGCCCAGATGTATTCGTGCTGCAGCACTGATTCTTAAATGCTCCTTTGTGCTAGTTTACAAGACTTACGTGGCCAGAGTGGAGGGAGGTGGCATAGGTAGTTGCTTCAGACACAGGTAGCTTTGCAAGTTGAAGTATAATTTTCAAGCTTGATGATTAGCATGCAGCAAGTATCCCTTCATACTCAAATCTTAATAAACGTGCTTTATTAAGAGTTGACCCTCTGATTTAGCACATTGGAGACCTTGGGTTCCAGATAGCAGCAAACAGATAGGGCCATTTGCTCTAAGAGCCCAGGGAGCGTTCCCTGGAAAGGCAGAAAGAGTCCTCTGGTAATAGGGTTATTTTGTTAGACAAGGTGACATTGTTTCCTATGAAAAATTTTGTTAACATAGCTTTGAAATTCAGTAAGGTAGATAGAAACTGCCTAGTTTAGTAATTTGCCTAGCTGAATTTGAAAGACTTTTTAAAATGATAGCCCAGATCTATGCTAAAAGAAGGGTGGGTGTCCTGCACAGAGCTGTGACACTCTGCGCCGCCGTCCACTCATCCCTGGATGCTCAGGATTAATGTACAATCCGTGTTACGTAACATTTGTTCCATGTTTTTCTGCCCTAATGAGGTGAATCAGAGACCATGTCAGCTTTAATTCTGGATGCCCTTGCTTCAGTGTACTTCAGTACAACCTTTTAGTCATTTGCAGATGACTTCTTTATGTTTTAATTTGGAAGAACCACAAACTTCCCAGGGGCCTGCAAATTTAGCAATTGACTATACAGAACAAATGCTTTAAAATGTTAGAACATTAGTATTTGCCAGTGAACCTGTAACAGCTTATTTCCCCAATCTTTAACTTAGTATTGAGGAAGACGTGTGCGGTCTTTATTGACAGGTCTTAGAAACCTCAGGAATTCTTTACTAAGGAGATATTTTGATCTAGTTAACATGGAAAGTAAAACATTTTTAGTTACTGAATACCGTTTTCTGAAAATGACAGTTTTTTTCCTTTGCTTTGAGATTCCGTAGGGGTTACTTTTTTAAGCAGACAACTACAGAATTGTCTTCAAGTTCATTTCCAATTAGATATGCTCGTGTACAAATATTCTTCGTTAAAATTACATTGTTGGACGGATCTTCATTGGTCTTGATGCCTGAGTCCCTTTTGCGCAGAGCCAGAGGTAGCGTGGGGTGACCCGGAAGTGGGCAGTGAGCTTTGGATCCCAGCGTGCCGTCCTCAACGATGCAGAGGGCTCTGACTGTGGCCCCTTCCGTTCCTCTGGTTAAAACTTTATTCACTGAGCGAATGTGTGCCTCTATTTGCTGTGTGTATTCAGGGAAAAAAAAATTTCAGGTTTGAGTATCAGTCTGAACTTAATTACTTTTCAAAATTACGCTTTTTCAGGCTGTCTCTGCCACAGTTTCCCCAGCCTGGTTCATTATGGGTGGACATGTGATGGGTGTTTTGACATTGCCTTCCCCCCCACCCCCGCCCCGCCCCAAGTCTGTAGCATATGACAGACCTTCTAACAGTGTGATGTTCACTGCTATCTTTTCTCTGGCTTTCCAGCATATTTGGTGAAACAATTTAATCTTTAATCCACTGGTTTTCAAATATTAGCATGTATCAGAATTACTTGGAGGGATTATTAATTAAAATACAGATTGCTGGGCCTTGCAAGAGTTTCTCATTCAGTAGGTCTGAGGTGATGCTTGAGAATATGCATTGTTTTTCCTAAATTCCCAAGTGCTGCTGATGCTGCTGTCCTGGGTCCAGGCTTTCAGAAGCGCAGAGCTCATCTTACATTCTTTTCCCTGTTCGGTATTATGCCCAGTTAGCGACTGAAGAAAAATACGCATAAAATCCCCAACTTAAAAACATGTAGTAATCCAGAAGTTTGTTTTGAAAAAGGTTTGTTAGAAACCTGAGACCCATTTTTCTCCCAGAGAAAGCATTATATTAATTGTCTAGCCCACAAAACCTATTTGAATACATTTGCAAAGAAAAGCAGAAGGAAAAAACAGTATTGCAGTGGAATACTTGAAACAAGAAAACAATATACTTGTAGAGAAAAAAAAAAAAAAAATGTGTGTGTTTAATCTTGAGAACTTGTGCTTTAGGAGAAGTAGCCCGAAGAGGACAAGAGAGGCCAGGTAGAGACGGGAGGTTCCTGAAGGTCCTGGAATGCCTTTGAAATTCCAGAGATGTTTAGAATTTGCTGGCAGTGGTTCTTAATATTTAATTTTACTTCCAAATTTGAGGATTTCCTCGTCGTTGGTGCAAGTGTACTGATCGGGCCACATATGCTTCGTAGAGGTATCGGTGGTAGTATTTTCTTAATCAGAGGAATGCAGAGACAAGGGATTTCTGAGAGGCAACTTAGCAACACTTGGGCCAGTAGAAGGTGTACTGAGATCAGAGTACGGGAGAGATGTTACTGAGGTGAACTTAACTGAATTATGAGTTGAGGTAGGAGATGGGGAGAGGCTTGAGGAGGGGGAAGAGAAATGAGGAAAAGGAAGGCTACAGCTAAGCTTTGAGCTCCTCAGAGGTGTATTGTTAACTTTGTCTTTCACCCAAAACAGGAATCTCCTTCCTGAGGAAGAATGGGTGATTGATGCATCGTCAAGGCCATCAGCCGGGTTCCTCTAAATGCAAGTTCAGTTGTTTTGAAGACAGGGATATAGGAAGATGAGAGGCTGTAAAATCAGCCACATTTAGATTGGGAACATTTACAAGATGTTTGCTTACATTGCCATAAATTATTTCAGTGAAAAGAATGTCACTTCTGCCTTTTCCCTTGGAGTTTAAACTTTGTCTCAAAATACTTTTTGATTTGACTTTTGCCTCATTTATGTCTATCTTTGTAAGTCCTGCTTTAAACCAAGTTTTCAGTTCATGTAAACATCCTACACTCAGCTGTGATACGTGCATCGGCTGGGAGGTGGATGTTTACTTCAGCTGACTTGGAATATCAACCATTAACATTGACACAGGGTTTGGCAAAAATAGTACACAGAGGCTTGATTTTTTTTTTAATGTAATAACTATAAATTTTAATTGCTGTCATATCTTTTCAGTTGTGTTATTGTATCTCTAACATGACATAAGACTCTGGGGTTTGGGGCAAAAGAATGTCTTGTTTGGTCGGTGACATCACATTTGTAGCCCTTTCAGTGTGCTCTGGCAAGCAAGGGCTCTGATATTAGACATTTGTAGCCATCTGGGCTCTGCCAGTCAATTTGGTATGTGATTTGGAGGAGGGAAGGGCACTGTTTCACACCTTGGTGTTTTTCTCATCTGCAAAATAGGTATGGTACCCACTTCACAGGATTGTTGTAAGGATCGACCTCTGTGATGAATGCAAAGTGGTTCATTAGTCCGTTCCTGTTACGTTAAGTCCTGATAAATGCTAACATGCTAGCTGTTGTTAATGCCAGCTGTAATGCCTAATAATAGTACATAGCATATTTTAAGTGTTCAGTAAATAATTGCTGTTTTGTTTAAAGTAGATCGAATTCATTTTTATTTTAGCAATAAAGATGATACCACCTTTCTGATTTAATGGATATGGTTTGACTTTGAAATCACTGTAATTTAGTGGTAGAGTTCTGAAGCCCAGCTTCTTGAACTCATATCCTGGTACTGCCACTTACTAGCTATGTTATTTTGGGGAAGTTATTACTCTCTCTGTTTTTTCTGTCTGCTAAATTGGGATTATAAGAGTACCTACCTAATAGGATTGTTATGAGATTAAATGGATTAATATTATAAATGAGTTAATACCAGTAAAGTGTTAGAATAATTCCTGGTACATACTAAGCTCCTGAAAAATGGTAGCTATTATTATTGTTATTAACTATTATTATTATTTTAAACATGTGTTTGTCATCCTTTTTTTTTCAAAGTATAGTTGTGCCGTACATTTGTAAATAAAGAAGCTAATACCTGATAACTAGTTCTAGGTATGAATTGTTTGATTTAAATGATACTTTAATATTTCATGCGTTTATTGAAAACACTCTACTTAAAATTAATTTTCTGTAACCTTGTTTTTCAGCTCCATGAAATCAGCTCTACTTTTCCTTGTTTTGGTGACACATCCACATTCTGTACAGGTAAAACACAAAGCCAACAACAACCACAAAATCAAAATGACTTAAGAAGTACATATTATTCTTTCTAGCGGCTTGGCAAGTATCCGTAAACTCTTATCTGTGCCTAAATCGAGAATTAGAATTCACGTTTGCTGCTTCTCCTCTGGAAGATGTCTATGGGTTATGAAAAATTCACAATTAAATAAAAAATGTGACGTCAAGGCAGGGAGACTTGTTCTTGAATAGGTGAGTGCTATCTTTCTAATTGTTGTATTCCATTCAATATACTAAAGTTTTAAAATTTTCTTTTTATCAAGTGGGAGCTGTTCTGTTATGTACTTGGATGTAAAATGTATATTTCAGTGAGTTCCACATGTTCATTTAAAACTTGTCAAGTGCTTAGGTTATTTTCTGGTTTATAATACTTCAAGAGAAATATTGCAGTGTATTATGGAAGCATCATATAACCTAAGGGTAGTTTTTTGTTTTTATTTTTGCGGTACGCGGGCCTCTCACTGCTGTGGCCTCTCCCGTTGCGGAGCACAGGCTCCGGACGCGCGGGCCCAGCGGCCATGGCTCACGGGCCCAGCCGCTCCGCGGCACGTGGGATCCTCCCGGACCGGGGCACGAACCCGCGTCCCCTGCATCGGCAGGCGGACTCTCAACCACTGCGCCACCAGGGAAGCACTAGTGAAAGCACTAGTTTTATGAAATATATTTTTTCAGATTAAGCATATGTGAGAGTTCCCCATCAGTTTACCTTTGAACCTCAGTGAACAAAATATAAAATTTTTCTTTCATATTCTCCAATATGAAAAAATATTTAGCATATCATGTGGTTTAGGCTCCCAAATGGCCTATAGGTTAAGTTCCTAATTTATAGTGTTTTTAAATTTACTTCTGTTTTCTTTTGTTTAATAGCCCTGTATCTATATCTTTATATTCCATACTTTCCCGATTATATTATGGGGTCTTTGATCATTTGGGCTATCAGCTTTGCCTCACTTTATCACTTAGAAAAAGCTCCACATGAAAGTTGAGTTATAGTTAAGTGAAAAATTTTTTTTCACTTTATCTTCTTTTAGTTAATACAGTAAATTATTCTGTTATACTGAGCTGTCTCCCACCCTTTAGAAAATACATGCCTTGATTTCTTTAAAAACCATACATTTATTAGAAATGTAAAAGAAATTTTTTTTTTTTTTTTTTTGGTGTATGCGGGCCTCTCACTGTTGTGGCCTCTCCCGTCGCGGAGCACAGGCTCTGGACGCGCAGGCTCAGCGGCCACGGCTCACGGGCCCAGCTGCTCTGCGGCATGTGGGATCTTCCCGGACCGGGGCACGAACCCGTGTCTCCTGCATCGGCAGGCGGACTCTCAACCACTGCGCCAGCAGGGAAGCCCTAAAAGTTTTTTTTGTTTGTTTTTTTTGTTTGTTTGTTTGTTTTTTTTGCGGTATGCGGACCTCTCACTGTTGTGGCCTCTCCCGTTGCGGACCACAGGCTCCGGACGCGCAGGCTCAGCGGCCATGGCTTACGGGCCCAGCCGCTCCGCGGCATGTGGGATCTTGCCGGACCGGGGCACGAACCTGTGTCTCCTCCATCGGCAGGCAGACTCTCAACCACTGCGCCACCAGGGAAGCCCAAGAAATTTTTTTCTGATGTACATGTGCTTATCAGTTTTAAATGTTACAGAATCTGGGTAAATGTTAAAATGTCCCCATTTTCCCCCCTTATTTTCCAATTGTCATTTTTTATTTAATTGATTGATAGAGCACATAATATAAAGTTGGATTTTTCAGTAATATTTGAATATGTTCCGAAATTAAACTCCAACTATTTTCTGGTCAAGTTTGAAGATGTGATATCTCTCCTCAAAATTATTTACTATGCATTTGGCATAAATTATTTAACTTCTTCCTGTTTCATTATATCCTTCTCATTTCATCAGTTCCCAATAGTAGGGTTTTATGGTTCCAAACAAATGTGTCCTTTGGCTTCAGTAATCGAAAAATGTCAGTTAAAATGGGAAATCTGATACACATGCGTTTACCTTTTAGTTCTATTCATTTCAGTTTTTTAAAAAAGCAGTTCTACCATTAACATTAGCCTTAACTTCCTTTAATTTTATGGAAAAGAACACATCCCAAGGGTGTTTGTATAATTTAATATGCGTTATTCCTGTGAGGCTGAGTAAAACTGTTCCGGGAATCAAAGTCTTAGCAGTAGAACCTGTTCAGTCACTTAACTGTCTGTCTTGGGACTAACCAGATGCAATTAAAACTGGCTTAAAAGTTCTGACCTTTTCCTTGCTTATTTCAAAGTGATTCTTTAAAGACTGTTAAGCTATGTGTTTAGTATTTGTCCTACTGTCTAAAAATATTTAAAAACAGGGTTTGGGCTATTTGTTTTGTTTTTTAAAAGTCGTTTGAGAAAGTTTCTTTGCTACTTGTTCTTCATGCAAATTTTATAGGAGTTCAAATTCCCTGGGAAAAAATAAGGGTTTTTGCAGGGTTTCTTTGATTGAAAAAGTATAAAAGGTCGCTAAATGTATACAGTTGTCTTAATTTTGACATACATTTTCCTTATACTATAGGTTATCTCTGAAAATTTTTGTTTTGGGGTATCCTGTTTATATTTAATAATTGTTGTTTAAAATAATGTAGTAATATAGTCAGTAGCGCAAAAAGATTACATGTTAACCAGAATACTGGGTTATTTTCAAGTAAAGGTATGAGTATGAATGAGAAACAAGAGTTTGGGAACTGGGTACTGGCAAATCCTTCATTTTCAGATAGCTTTTTCCTTTTTTAAGTTAACAATAACTCCTTTTTAAAAAATATTTATTTATTAATTCATTATTTATTTATTTTGGCCACACTGGGTCTTAGTTGTGGCGTGCGGGCTTCTCAGTTGTGACATGCAGACTCTTAGTTGCGGCCCGCATTTGGGATCTAGTTCCCCGACCAGGGATCAAACTCGGGCCCCCTGCATTGGGAGCGCAGAGTCTTACCCACTGGACAACCAGGGAAGTCCCTTCAGATAACTTTCTAAATGTGTGGTCATTCATTCTGTAATAGTTAGAGTAAGCGTGAAGAGTATGTAAAAATATTGTCTTCACATTCACATACCATGGCCTGCCTTTTTCTTACACTCTGAATTATTAACAGTGGTGATCCTTCCAAGCTCTTGTGTTTTTACACACATATACCTTGGTGATATGGGTGGGATTTATAATACCATGAAATCATACTGTATATATATCTTATACTTTTTTTCATGCATTGGAGAACTTTCCATATCTATGCATCACATATTTTTTTTTTTTTACTTCCATATATAAATATACCATAATGTACTTTTTTCACTATTGGTGGAACCATAGGTTGCTCCAGTATTTCACTGTTTTAGACAGTCTTGCAAAATACAGAATATTTTGATTCATATTTTGTGTCATTATTTCTACAAAACCATTTGTAAAGGTATAATTGCTGTGTCAAGGAACATGTCTATTTAAAATACTTACAGATACTGCAAAATTATTCTCCAAGGAGTCTGTGCCAGTTTATACTTTCACTAGCCATGTAAGAGAATGCCTGTGTCCTCACATCCTTGCCCCAAAGCATTACCATTCTTGTTCATTTTTGCTGATCTGATGGTTGCAAAGAAGTATCTGTTTTTATTTTCATTCCCTTGTCTAAGAGTGAAGCTAATATCTTTTCACATTTTCATTGGTTTTCTTTCTTTCATTTTTATTTTTTTGATTGTATGTTCATGTCCTTTGCCCATATTTCTTTTGGTTTGTTAATTTGTTCTTATTGTTTTTTAGGAATTGTATGTATTTTGGATTTTTTTTTCTTTCTAAGTTATTAAATGTGTTGCAGATACTTCCTCCTAATCTGTCACGTGTTTTTTAAAACTTTATTTTAAATCATTATGTAATTTTTGGTAACTTCTGGGTTTTGTTGTCTTAGGATGGCCCATTCCACCCTCAGTATTATAAATACATTATGCTGGGGACTTCCCTGGTGGTGCAGTGGATAAGACTCTGTGCTCCCCCATGCAGGGGGCCCAGGTTCGATCCCTGGTCAGGGAACCAGATCCCACATGCATGCTGCAGCTAAGAAGCCCATGTGCCGCAACTAGGGAGCTGGCGAGCCATAACTAAGGAACCCAGGAGCCGCAATTAAGGAGCCCTCATCATTTCAAATTTTATTTTTAGTTACGCAAAGATTTCTTTTAAGACATTTATTCTGATCAATTTTTTTAAGTCATAAAACTCATATAAAAAGGAAAGTCTGGGGCTTCCCTGGTGGCACAGTGGTTGAGAGTCCGCCTGCCGATGCAGGGGACACGGGTTCGTGCCCCGGTCCGGGAAGATCCCACATGCCGCGGAGTGGCTGGGCCCGTGAGCCATGGCCGCTGAGCCTGCGCGTCCGGAGCCTGTGCTCTGCAACGGGAGAGGCCACGACAGTGAGAGGCCCGCGTACTGCAAAAAA
>RJWK010003969.1:0-20997 GCA_004363435.1 Platanista minor
TTTTTTTTTTTTTTTTTTAGATTCCATATATATGCATTAGCGTATGGTATTTGTTTTTCTCTTTCTGACTTACTTCACTCTGTATGACAGTCTCTAGGTCCATCCACCTCATTACAAATAACTCAGTTTCGTTTCTTTTTATTGCTGAGTAATATTCCATTGTACATATGTGCCACATCTTCTTTATCCATTCATCTGTCAACGGACACTTAGGTTGCTTCCATGTCCTGGATTTTTAAAATTGACTCTCCTGTTCCTTTTCTCTTTGTTCATCTGAGGAGGGATTATTTGAACCAAGTAGCAAGAAGCGTTTTTCTGAAATTAACGTATTTGAAAGCACTAAACTGAAAAATGAGACAGGGACCAGTCCCACAGATGTTTAAAATTCCAGGTCCAAAGGAGCAGAAAAATCTCCTGTCATCGATGCAATTTTACCTTATGCTTTCAATCGGCCTGAACCATCAGACTGCTATTTCCCTTTCTCTTCCAACAGCATCTTTGCATACAGCCACTTTTGTGTCTTGGTGCAGTGGAAATAGCATATTATGTGGGCCTTTTCTTAACTGACCCTGAGAAGTGATCTCCAAACAGCTTTGAGTTCAACATTGCTAATTATTAGAGAAATGCAAATCAAAACTACAATGAGTTACCATCTCACACCGGTCAGAATGGCCATCATTAAAAAGTCTACAAATAACAAATGCTGGAGGGGGTGTGGAGAAAAGGGAACCCTCCTACACTGTTGGTGGGAATGGAAGTTGGTGCAGCCACTATGGGGAACAGTATGGAGGTTCCTCAGAAAATGAAAAATAGAATTACCATATGATCCAGCAATCTCACTCCTGGGCATAAATCAGGACAAACCTATAATTCAAAAAGATACATGTACCCCAATGTTCATAGCAGCACTATTTACAATAGCCAAGACATGGAAACAACCTAAATGTCCAACAACAGATGAATGGATAAAGAAGATGTGATACATGTAAAGAAGATGTGCTACACCATTGGAATACTACTCAACCATAAAAAAAGAATGAAATAAAGCCATTTTCAGCAAAATGGATGCAACTAGAGATTATAATACTAAGTGAAGTAGGTCAGAAGGAGAAAGACAAATACCATATGATATCACTGATACGTGGAATCTAAACTGTGACACAAATGAACCTATCTGTGAAACAGAAACAGAATCACAGACATAGAGAACAGACTGGTGGTTGCCAAAGGAGAGGGGGTTGGGGGAGGGATGCAGTGGGAGTTTGGGATTAGCAGATGCAAACTGGTATATATAGGATGGATCAACAACATCCTATATTGTTGGATGGTCCTACTGTATAGCACAGGGAACTATATTCAATATCCTGTGATAAACCATAATGGAAAAGAATATAAAAAAGAATGTATGTATGTATAACTGAATCACTTTGCTGTACGCAGTAATTAAGACAACATTGTAAATCAACTATACTTCAATTCAAAAAAAAAAAAAAAAAAAAACAGCTTTGAAAAATCTCTCTCATCCGCCATTTTGTTCTCTTGGTGGCAACTGGAATAAACTGTCCACAGGTGATGTCAAAGGACATAGTGTTTGAATCCCCCTCCACTTCCTCAAAATCATAGGGGATTTGGACCCCAACCCAGCTGGTGTGGTTCCTCGGGGTCATGGCTAGAGCTGGGAGCATAAACTCAAGATCCCAGAGCTGCCCAAACTGGAGGGTGATCAAGACAGAAGCCAAGTTACTCCCCAGGAGCACGAAGAGACCTCTGTGCACCTTGGATATGAGGTTAACTGGGCACAAACTCCCAGTGATGGCCATCTGCAGAGTCCTTGGTGAGCCTCGCAACTGCTGTCCTGGCTCAGGAATTTACATTCTGCTCCCTCGTAGCTACCACAAGAAATTGGACCTCACCACATACATTTTTCATTTTGGGTGTTCTTTTTCTGGAAGATTCCAAGCATCATTTCATGCACCTCACACAGCTTTCCTCTGTCTTCCTCCTTCCGCTCTGCTTTAACTTCTCTCCCCAGGCTGATGCTCTCTGTCTTCCAAAAGGACTCCGGCCCCTGACGGTCTCTTAACTGATCTTTCTCATGGGTTGTGGCTCCATCTTTTGCTCCCTTCCCCCCAGCCCGCCTCACTGCTCATTCTGGCTGCAAAAACAATTCTCTATCATGCTTGCCATTTGGAAGCAAAACCAACTGAGGAATTGTCTAGAAGGAGAGCTTCTGCTGCTCACAGCATTTTGGGGTGGGGCAAGTAGCTGGGTTGTGGATCACAGATGGGGAGTGGAGTGGCCACAGACTTCATGACAGCTCAGGCTGCTCAGAACTTACTAACTTCTAGACTCAACACAGACAGAGACAAAAGAAGAACAGAGCTGGTGTTATCCGCGTCGCAATCAGTCGCTTTGCTACCCTTGAATTTCTCTCTTTCTCCTAGTTAGGAAATGCATGCATTGCCTTGTTTGGCCCAGGAACACTGGTCTTGCTCATAGCCCTATTCTGAAGTTCTTCGTTCTTGGGTTTACCTCTGTTCAAATCTTGGTTCTGTATTTTGCTTTACTGTTTACGTTTTCTTATTCAGCTTCCTGGTCTAAACTCTGTGAAGTTCAACTCCAGCCAATTACAGTTGTAATACTTTCTAAATTAAGTGCTGGCAGTTCCCAAAGTACAAACACCAAATGTGTGAATGTCCCTTACACCAAAAGGGCTGCCCCTTCTTGCTTGTGGGTGGCGTTATCAGAACCGCTGGAGAGAATTCCTGTTCTCTGTGAAGTTTTGGCAGCGGGAGGAGAGTTCCTCTGGTCCAGCTTTTTGAGTTGGAATAATTTCCCATAGAAACCATTGCACATGGTGGTCTAGCTCCCAGACCAGCCCACAAAAAATGGTCTGCTTAATCCATAACGCAGCTGGAAGAGAGTGGAAAAAAACCCACAGCTGATAAAAGATGCTTTTGCTAATGTGTACTTATTCATTTCCATTAGGGTGACATTTACACAGCCACATTTATGGGAAAATGTTTGTGTTCCAAAGACTGGTTTACAAACAAACTCTTGGAAGAAAAAAATCTCATCTAAATTTAGAACTTCCTAGATTAGCTCTAGTTTTCAGCACGTATTTTTCCTTTCGTTTGCACAAGTCATCTGGGTACGGGTTTACTGAGGCCATCTCCGCAGGCAAACCAAAGCCATCAGGGGGCACCTGTCTGGAGTCAGACACCCAGGTGTCCAGGGGCCAAGGAAAAAGGAGTCTCTGTAATCAAGAAAGGAGTTTGGTTTCAACTTGGACTGGATTTTTCTGGATGAGTTTAAAGTACTGTCATCACTCTGCCTGTGTAGAACTCACGTCAGATAGATTTTGCTAAGTAAATTCTGCCTCTATACCTTCTGAATTATCTGATTTGCTGTGAATATGAGTTTTCCTTTAAAAAAAAAAAAGCTAAATAGTACAAAACACAACTTCCTAATTGGCCTATCAGAGAGTAGTTCTTTGTAGTCAGTTGGAATTAATGTACATTGGTTAGATTTGCCCAGAATGCTTTGCTCCTGCAGTCAGTGACCATATGAGAATGTGGGCTTGGGACCTTTCTTCTGTTGGGTTCACCTGAAGGACGGAGCTGTTTCTTGAGTCCAGTTAACCGTAACTGAAAAGGTTTCCTAGTGAATGTTGCTCTCAGGACACAGCCAGGCTCCTGGGCCAGGTGCTCTGAGGGTCCTTGCTTTCTACACCAACTCGATAAACAGTCAAGGTGTGCCTGCCGCTGACACTGTAGCTCTTTTGTTCAGCGGGCTTGTAAGTGGCACTTTATTTAAGCCACAATGACTGGTAGAGAGGGCATTTCCTGATACTTAATGACCAATTGGAGGAACTGTGGGCCTGAGGCAATGCATATAATATGCTATTAAACTCTGAAATTTAAGAATGTAAAGAAAAAATAATTACCTTCTTATGCATGTTACCATGGATACTAAGAATTGTTTACAGTTTTAGTCTTTTCCTAGAGGTTAAAGTCTAGCTGGGCAACCAATAGGGAGGAAGAACTTCAGGCTCAATTTCCACTCACTTTATAATGTCTGACATTACCTAGTTAGTGTACATTTCTTCAAGAAGGCGCACATCACCCCCGAAATAGGATATGTAACGAGTGATATGGATTGCCATAATAAGTATTCATATTTTATTGAACAGTTTGGCAATCAGTATATAAAATCAGCTAACCTTGTAGAGAATCACGTTCTATTTCCCTAGAGTGGCAGTAACTTTCATACCATTCTTTTTCCCCCCAAGAATGAACCATTTTTCAGTCTTCAGACTGCATGCACATATTTTATGCATTAGTTCCAGAAACACTTTTTCAGTCGGATCTATTATTATAGGACATAACTCAGAGATTAACATTTAAGCATGAAGGAGAAAATACGCAGAGAAGCACCTGATACTCTGTCATTTACACGGCAGCTATTTGCTCTATACTTTTTTGAATCTTGGAACACTTTCTCTTTTCTAAGTCTTAGGGAAAGATAGGACGGAATTAAATCAGTTTCACAACACTGCAGAAGTGCGGGCCCAAATTAATACCACTAACTCCCCATCTATTCTAGGGATAAAGGAACTCAGGAAAATTTAGAGACTGAGTTTTATCTACAACTCTAAACTTTCTCCCGCAAATATTTTCCCCACAGCTCTTAGCACGATTTATCTGCTTTTCTTTTTCTTTTTTCTATCATAATCAAATATTTATCAAATATTTAATCTGGGAATATCATTCATTCATTCGTTCATTCATCCATTCATTCATTTAGTTATCTTATTTATTCATCATGAGCCAGATCACAAAAGCCTGCAAATGAAAAAGCCAAGTTCCCCTTTGGAGAAGTCTGTCTGCTAAGGAGTCAGGCATGTAACGTAAGTTACAGTTGACCCTAAAGCAACACAGGTTTGAACTGTGCAGGTTCACTTATCTGCAGATTTTTTTTCAATGAATATTAGAGTACCGGAGATTCAGGAGGGTTTCTCAGAGGAGGTGACATTTACTTTAGGTGTGAACTGTAAAGCCCTATACATAATTATAAAGTTGTTATTAGTTTCCTTAATTATTCTCCTATAGGAACACAAAGATGGATAAATTCTTAAAGAGACTATAACTCAGTTGGGAGTCAAATATAAAAATTTGACAGTGGTTATAAAGCCCATTTTAATACATTTCCCCTGCAGATTTCCCCCCAAAATATTCATATCTATAAACAGTGCTAAATTTACATACAGAACTATGTCTTGATGGGAGGGAGGGTAGGAGTCTCTGGAAAAGGAGGTGGACACCTCCCACTGTGTTCATTTCCGCATTGAAATGCAATGCACAAGCTCTACATTTCCTGTCTTTATAAAAATACCTGAGGAGAATCCTGACACCTTTCTTTGAACGAGATTTTTATCTGTAGACATCCAGCTCACACTCAGTGCCGCTGTGATTTATCTGGGTCCCGAGAATCAGACTGTACAAGCCAGAAGCATAAGCTCTGCATAGGAGGGAAATAAAGCAATCAGAAGAGAGTTTATTAGGGAAGCCTGTCCCCCTGGGTTTGAGCAAAACCTCTGGTGATGTAACGAACATAAATTCACAGTGAAAGGCTAGCATGGACGCAAGTGGCCAGACAGTATCCAGCCAGTCCTTGGGGGTTACAGAAAGCAGATCAGCTTCACTGGCACAGAAGGGCTGGCTGGCTGGGAAGTAAGGAGAGAACTTAGATTAAAAAGATAAGTGCAGGGGGGCTTCCCTGGTGGCGCGGCAGTTAAGAATCCGCCTGCCAGTGCCGGGGACACGGGTTCGAGCCCGGGAAGATCGCACACGCCGCGGAGCAACTAAGCCCGTGGGCCACAACTACTGAAACCTGAGCACCTAGAGCCCATGCTCCGCAGCAAGAGAAGCCACCGCAATGAGAAGCTCGCGTGCAGCAACGAAGAGTGGCCCCCGCTCGCCGCAACGAGAGAAAACCCGCGCGCAGCAACGAAGACCCAACGCAGCCAAAAATAAATTAAAGAAAGAAAGAAAGAGATTTATTAAAAAAAAAAAAAAAAAGATAAGTGCAGGAAGGGGAACAGATGTCAAATGGCCCCTGTCGCTAGCTTGAGGAGTGTGGATGGATTGATCAATTCCTCCTGTCCTCGGGTCTCTGGGTCACTTTCCCTGATCGCCACCCCTAGCCTCATAGCACTTAAAAATGCGGTACGGAAGTGATCTGTTTAAACATCAGTCTCTCCACTTTCCCCGCATCCCCAACGCTGATCTCTTGCCATCCATGCAGTCACTCCGCCCTATAGTGAGTTCAGAGCCCAGCCCGGAGCCTGCCAGGGTTGCTGCTTGAACCTGAAGCAGACTTCACTTACTCAGCCAAGAGTAGCCGAGGGTCACCTGTGCCAGCACTGTTCTAGCAGCCAAGGAAACAGCAGTAAAAAAGATAAACCATGTCCCTGATCGTCTGGAACATACAGGCCGCAGGGAACCATTCTAGACACGTATGCACAGCAAACCTGGAGAAAGTAAGGAAGATTGTTTCGGATCTGAGTCAAGTCAGAGACTTCAGCTGGGGGCTGCTGCCTTATTCCACCTGTGACTATGTGAGGAGCGAAATCTGGCTTGACGAGAGGGCATAGATGGTCCATCCAATGGCCAATCAGAGCTGGAAATGACAAAGGTGCCAATACTGGAAAAGTCTACTATCATTTTCAACAGCGGCCTTTTCAATGGAAAAGTCCAAGGGAAAGGACAAACACAAGTACTAATGCAAGTATGTTGGCATCCAAATGTACATTGATGAGGCCAACAGGAGGACTGGGTTCAATATTCCCATAGACCATCTCCCTGGGAGACGGCCTAACCTCACTGAGAAAGTACAGGGCCCAGAAGAAGCAAGCTCTGACTCAGGCTCTGACAGCACCTGGGCTAATCACTCCCCTGAACTGCTCTGTTTTCCTGGCCTCTCCTGTCCAGTCCACCTGCCGCTCCCAGCCTCTGCCGCCCCCGTGACGGCGGGAGTGCAGCACACACGGCAACCCTCAAAGCTGGGGAGCGTGAGGGGGTTCGTTCTTACAGTCCTCCTAACCAGAGACGTTTAGAGCTGAGAGGATCGTGCAAACCATGAAGAGCAGAGCTTCAGATGGAGGAAGGTGGGGAGGGAAGATGGGAGGTGGGGCTCACCGGGACCACATATAAGGTCAGCATCCCTTGATGAATTAGCCCTCGTGCCCCTTCCAGTAAAAGATCTGAGAAGCTTGATATCAAGTGGAAAAGCCAGTTCGCTTGTCTAAGAAGGATCGTATGAAAAGGGGAGAAGTTCTCAGTTCTTTACTCAAGTCCAAAGAAGAGGTGAGGACTTCCCTGGTGGCACAGCGGTTAAGAATCCGCCTGCCAGTTCAGGGGACACGGGTTTGAGCCCTGGTCCGGGAAGATCTCACGTGCCGCGGAACAACTAAGCCCGTGCACCACAACTACTGAGCCTGCGCTCTAGAGCCCGCGAGCCACAACTACTGAGCCCGTGCACCACAACTACTGAAGCCCACACGCCTAGAGCCCGTGCTCCGCAACAAGAGAAGCCCCTGCTCGCCACAACTAGAGAAAGCCCGCGTGCAGGATTTCTAATGGGTCTTTCTAACGAAGACCCAACGCAGCCAAAACTTAATTAATTAATTAATTAAAGGAAAAAGGAAAAGAAAAAAAAAGAGGAGGTGAGCCCAGCTTCCACGGCATCCTTGTCAGAACCGGCCTGTGGACATGGCCATTCAGGCTCATCACATGTATCAGCAGTGATCATGTGTGCATTTTCTTTATACCGGTCCCCTCTGTGATGCTGAGGCTGTACAGAATAATAAGGCAGTGGAGTGTGGAATTAGTATAATCAGTGGTGAGTTGTACGAACTTGTCAGAGAAGGTTTCTAAACTACTTCCTCAGATCAATAACTTTCGGTCATGAAAGAACTCAGAGGAACCAGCTTGTTCTTTTCCCAAAGGATCCCAAATGGGATGAGTCATTTCTTGCGGGTGAGACGAGAGCTGAACTTGAAGGGTCGAGGAAGAAAAACGTGCCTTGCTGATTTGTCCAGGCACTCAGACCTAAGTGGACACGTGTGCAAACAGACGGCAGGTTGGGACACAGATTCTACCTTTCTGATCAACCCTGAGTCCCCCAAAACCTCCACAGAGTTCATAGAGCTGCTATTGGGTGAATACGGAGTCATAACTCAAGAAAATATTCAGAGAGGTTTATAAAAATTAATGTTTTTAAGTTTCTGCAGTTGCCCACTGAATGTGAACCTTGGCATATATCTGAATTATTACACATCTGCCTCATCGGTATGGTTCAGTTTCAAGGACTGATTGAACAAGCCATACATGCAAAGGAGGCACAGAACCTTAGGATTCCGGACACGAATATATGAATCCACAAAGGTCCTAAAGTTTCTGACCATGTATCAAAACTCTAGGGAATGTTTGCATCTACTTAGCTCTGTGAAAATACATTCTCTTTTATGAAATGGCTAAAACCCAAACTGAGAATTGCAAGCAGAGCTGGAAATCTGGCATCTGAAGTGAGGTGTGTCCAGACTGCAAGTAGTTAGGAACTCTCAGAAAGAGTCCCCTTTGCTCCCTATATGTATATTTTAACCAAAATCAATTGACAGCTAAAAAAAAAAAAATCAATTGACACCTAGCAAGATGCTCATAATTACAGTTTGGTATTAGTAAGATGGAGTACTTTTCATAACCCAAGTTTTGTCGTCCATTGACCTCACCAGCCTATAAATACAAATTATCTCATCTGATCACGACCCAAGTTTCACGGGCAGTTGCGGGCCGTGTTCCCAGGGAAGTAGCTGCTTAAGGGCTGCTCTCAGGATCAATAATTGTGAAGAGAAAGGGGGAGCAGGATTAGACAAAGGGAGAAGTGGAGATGTGATACAGTCATCAGCCAACCCATGTGGAGCTCCGGACCTGGGGCAGCCTTTTACAGTTGTCCCAAATTAGGGCAAGAGGGCCTTTCAAAGCAGGTTGTGGTCACCAGGAGGAGGTGTGATCTTCAGATCACCAGGCAGATTCCTTTAGCTGCGGCAAACCCCAGAGGCTAACAGCTGAGGGCCATCATCTGACAGCGCTCCCAGCAGCTGGGGGACGAAAGGAAAGCATTTATCCATTAGTGCTTATGCTCTGTCGGTCAAAGGTTTGCCCCCAAAACTTACTCCCCAGAACTTCTGGTTTAGTCAACGCATGTGGCTCAGAGAAGCTCCACGGCAGACCCTGGAAGCTTCAGCAGAGATGTGAGGTGTGGGCAAGAGGCAGGGCCCTGTCAGGTGGCCCCTATCGGAAGCTGCTCAGAGCCTGCATCTGCATCAGTGGCTGTAATAAAGGACAAGAGATGCCCAAAGGCACTGAGGTGGTACCCATGAGGTACTCCAGGTCTAAAACTGGATTCTGCTTTAAGAGCATCTTCTTAGTAGAAAGACAAACACCGTATTTTATATGTGGAATCTAAAATCTGACACAGATGAACCTATCTACGAAGCAGAAGCAGAAACAGACTCACAGACATAGAGGACAGACATGTGGTTGCCAAGGGGGAGGAGGAGGGTGGGGGAGGGATGGAGTGGGAGTTTGGGGATTAGCAGATGCAAACTATTATGTACAGAATGCATCAACAACAAGGTCCTACTGCAGAGCACAGGGAACTATATTCAATATCCTGTGATAAACCATAACAGAAAAGAATATGAAAAAGAATATGTGTGTGTGTGTGTATGACTGAGTCACTTTGCTGTACAGCAGAAATTAACACAACATTGTAAATCAGCTAGACTTCAATAACATTTTTTTAAAAAGAGCATCTTAGAGAAAATCTTTTGATCTTTAGCAATGCCTAAGTAGTGACCCCCCCACCGCCCCCCTGCCAGTAAGACTTATGTGATGTGAGGATATTTGAGCCACGCACCGTTCTGGGCATTGAGATTCTATTTATGTATAGAGCCAACATTTGAAAAGTATGTCCTCTGTTTCCTGTTTCAAAGTATGACGCTTCATGAATGCATGGGAGATTGTATCTGAAAACAGATTTACACCAAACATCTTGTCTAGCCAACTCCACACAAGTTAATGTCCTTTGCAGAAAATAAACAGCTGAAGGAGTGAAACTGTTCATATTATGCATGTGGGTAAGAAGCCATTTCTACGCTCATTTTCAGAGTACCTCTGAATTTCCAGAAGCAGCTTTCTTTTAGGCTGGCTCGTTTAAGTGCAATTTTAAAACAATGTGAATTTTCCCACTGTCCTCTTACCTACAACCCCTGAAAATGTTTCTTCTCTGAGAATCCAGTCCTGATTTTTTTCATGGTCAAATTAAGCTGCAACAAACAAGGCAAGATCCTATTTACTTTTCGTTTTAAGTAGGTCTCTGCTGTTTAAAATAGTGTGGTCTTCTGGATCACAACCCTGATGCCGAGGAACTTGGCACTTGGCTACTAATCGGTCCTGGAAAATGGGACTGCGGGCAAAATTTTTGAATCTTGATATACAGCTGCTCTGCCCCTCTCTTTGAGAATAACGGGTAATGGAATCACAACTAAATTTACTTAGAGGGAGAGCTCAGCCAACACTGGTAAAAAATTGGAATTCTACTCTATAGCACAGGGAAGTATATTAATATTTTCCAATAACTATAAGAGAAAAGAATCTGAAAAAGAATATATATACATGCATACATATATGTACGTAAATATATATATATAACTGAATCACTTTGCTGTACACCTGAAACTAACATAACCTTGTAAATCCACTATACTTCAATTAAAAAATTAAAAATATCAAAAAAATTAAAAAAATAATAAAAAAAATGAATTAGAAACCTTCTTGCTGGAAGAGCAATGATGAAGGTGCAGAAGGCATCACTTGAGTTCCAAAGGCAATGGCGGAGAAAATCTCATCTCTCAGACCATAGTCCTCTGTGAACTTTTCTACTGACACTCGACTTAAGTAGTTACGTTAACCTACTGGAGGTTGGCTATTCAAAGTTTAATTAATCAGCTACTAGCATTTAAGTCAAATGTATGCTTATCATGAGAATTCTTAATATAGTTGACTCCTGAACTACCCAGGGGGTTAGGGGCCCCGACCTTCCATGAAAATCCGAGTGTAGTTTATAGTCGGCCCTCCGCAACTGAGGTTCCTCTGTATCCGCAACTCAGCATCCACGGGTCGAATGACCCGCTGATCGTGCAGTACTGTACTTATTGGGAAAAAAAATCTGCATATAAGTGGACCCTCACAGTTCAGACTCATGTCGTTCAAGGGACAACTGTACATACCAGAGTTTTAAAAATTATAACAGCACATAAATTCGATACTATTATCTCTCATTGCAAAGTGCCTGAGGCACAGAGAGGATAAGGAAGGCCTCCAAAGTCTCACAGCTAAGCAGTGGTAGAGCTGGAGTTTAAGGCAGGCAGCACCAGCCACTGAGGCCTGCCTCTTTACTCCACATCCTCGATTCTCCCCTTATCCTCAAAAAACAAGGGAGGGATTTGTCCCAGGATGTGACAAAGAGGCCAAGATGAGGGAGCCAAGGCACCGCGACCTCACGACGGTTCTGCAGAAAACAGTTCTGAGATCACCGAGCTGCAGAAGACCACGAAAATAATACATGCTACACCACGGCTACTCTGTTCCAGGTGGTTGCCCCGGGGGTACCAGCATGGAATGCTCACCGCCTGCCCTCACACCCAAAACAGAAACTCTAGCAACGAGTTGCTCGTTAACTTAAGGAAAGCCTGATTATTCATCAGCCCAACAAATTATTTAGGGAACACTGGGCTGGGTATGGAGACTCTGTCCATGAACAGAAAGGCCGGTTTCTGCCTCCAGAGCTTACAGTTGAATAGGGGTGATGAACCTTGCCCAACTGGACTGGTCAGGAGTATTTGAAAATAAAAAAAAAAAAAAAAAAAAAAGAAAGTGCCAGGTGCTACAGGATCACTTAATAGGAAGACCTTCTCTTATGCAGGCACCAGGGAAGTCACATTTCACCCGAGGCCTAAAGAATGAACAGGAGATAAACCGATCTGGGGGGGAAGAGGGACCCACGTCAGCAACAGGCCTTCTCCTGGTAAGCTTCCACCTGGGCTTCCCACCTTTGCTTAGACCCCTTCCCTCCCTAGAAGCTGACTTTAGGGAAACCCCACCCCCCCCCATTTCCTGTCAATAGCACTCATCACCCAGAGTCCTGGTTAGCTGTTTACTTTTGCACAGCATTCCTGGCAAACGGGCCACACCTTGAGGCCTGGGTGTCCTGTGTCTTTATTTCCCTCGTTCACAGGGACACTCCATAAAATGTCTGTGGAAGGAGGAAAGGCAGGGAAGAAGGAAAGAGGGCGCAAAGCGATGAAATAACGCCTCCTTGCAGCCACAAGTTCATTCTCCACAACGCCCTGGTTTCAGTCAAATGGAAAACGACAGCAGTCGGACCCAGTGGTCACAAGGACCACACCCCAAGCCCTTCGCACGTTAGTCTAGCGTCCAAACATTTGTGTGAGGCGGGGAGACGATGATGTATAAGATGCAGCGTCTGTGTTCAGGGAGCTTATGATCTAGGGGTGGAAACTCAACAGAAACGCAGTCCTCTCATCCTTCCATCGTTTCGCCAAAATATGAAGCAGAAAAGGCAGGACCAGTTTGGGTGCCAGCCGTCCAGGCAGGATTCCGGCCTTGCCCGCTGACTGCTGGCTTTACAACTGCCCGCCGGGGCCCTGCACGAGGAATCCCTGATGGATGCCTCTCTCTGCTCGCTACGAACTTTCCCGCGCCTTGGCCGGTTCTTCCCAGCCGGGCTGGGAGAGTCCCAGGCCCTTCTGTCCGCCGGGCTGCCCGACCCCTCCTCCTCGCAGGGCGGGATCCGGGTCCGCCCCGTCTGCAGACCCGGGAAGCCTCCGCGCGCCCCTCCCCCGCATGACGTCACCTGGGTCACGTGGGCGACCGCCCCCGCCCCCGCCCCGCCGGACTCAGCCGCTCGGCCCCAGATCCGGGGGGGGGCGGGCGGCGCGTCTGCTTGGCCCCTCGGGGGTCCCCATCCTGCCCCCTCCGCGGAGCCCGGGTCGGCGGAGGGGGGGCGGGGGGGGGGCTCTGGTGAAATCGGAACCGGGGCTCGAATGAAGGGGAGCAGATGTCCCTGTGTTGCTGGGAGGCCCGGGTGGCCTGCTGTTCAGACGGCGGTCGTCGGGGCGCTGACCTTCCGGGGCCGCCGTCAGTCTCCGTGCAGATGGCCCGCCCGCCGCCCTGCCCGCTCCTCCGCGCGGGGACCGCGGCAGCCGGCGGATCGGCGGCTGGAGGGAGCCGTCTGCGTTGGTGGAGGGCGGGGGCGGGCCGGCGGGGGCTCCGGGCGGGAGAGCAGGGCCGGCCCCGCGCACAAAGGAGCCCCGGCGGCGGCCCCTCGGAGGACAATGCAGCCCCGGGGCGCGGGGGACTGCGCCGCACTCCAGCTGCCTCTTCACAGCGAGGCCTGCAAACGTGCCCACTTGATTCTAAATCCTCTTAGGCGCTCGCCGTGTGAACCGGGAAGGGGGTGGCCCTCCGAGCCTTTGCAGCCCCAGGCCTGGAGCCCAGGAGCTCGGCGAGCGGTCTGCAGCGCGCATGCAAATAGAGCCGGCGTGTTGGAGACATGGGCAGAGTCTGCAGGCCGCGATCTGGCCCTTCAGTGCCTTGCGGGGTCCTGAAAAATGTGAAGGGTGTTTCCCCTGCAAGGACTTCCTGCTAAGTGTTCAGAAAAGCCAGCTGAGCTGCGCTAAGTCATTAGTCACCCAGGTATTTACACTGTTTTTCCTATTTCCTTTCTCTCTTGGCCTCTGTGGTCAGTGGTATAAAATTCCTAGGAACTCCCACCTAAACACCAGCTTCCTGTTTATGCTCTCAGTGGCTTTAATGTTAAGCTGTTGAAAGCAGTTGACCAAGTCTCTATGAAACGACCAGCAAAGGTTTGCAGGTGAACAGAGAAAATAAAAGGAGGGGGAACCCTAAACCCAAATGGGTAGGTCAAGGGTTCGGGTTCATTTTTAATCACGTATGTCAGAATCACAGGGGGAAAAGGTAAATTTGATGCCTAAGATCGTGTCTCAGTTTCATTTGGCCCCTGTGTCTACAGGAACCTGTAAAATATGATCCGCTAAACTATGAACTTTTTCGTTTCTAGCAGTTAAAGGCCTTTTTTTTTCTAATGTGGCATGATATTCTTTTGTTATAGAAGGCTAAAGTTCGCGCGTCAGCACAATGTGTGTGCCCCCGTGTGTGCCTTACACCTCTCAGGGCTGTTCTTCCTTAAGTTCCTGCAGCAAAATGTTGCATTTATGTAGCTACCTGAATTGCAGCCTCCCTGACCTGGAAAGAATCTTAAAGGGCAGCTCACCCAGCCGTTTTCTGATGCAGAATTCCCTGTAGGACTCCCACGAAGTGAAGGATAGGATCCCTCTGGAATTCCCTACATCAGAAGAACCTAGGGGTTAAGACGGGAATAAAGACACAGACCTACTAGAGCATGGACTTGAGGATATGGGGAGGGGGAGGGGTAAGCTGTGACAAAGTGAGAGAGTGGCGTGGACATATGTACACTACGAAACGTAAAATAGATAGCTAGTGGGGAGTAGTAGCTGCACAGCACAGGGAGATCGGCTCGGTGCTTTGTGATCACCTAGAGGGGTGGGATAGGGAGGGTGGGAGGGAGGGAGACGCCAGGGGGAAGAGATATGGGAACATGTGTATATGTATAACTGATTCACTTTGTTATAAAGCAGAAAGTAACACACCATTGTAAAGCAATTATACTCCAATAAAGATGTTAAAAAGAAACAGATAGCATGTTTCCTTGACAATCTGATTTTCTTTTAAGGTTTTCGATCCATAAAACTAGAATCTGTCTCCACTTATGGAGCCAGGCAGAAATTAATCTAATTTCGCTTCCACATGATATTACCCTTCAGGTATTTGGAGGCAACTCCCATGTCCCCTCAGAGTTTTCTCCCAGTTAAATACCTGCAGATCCTTCACCAGTTTCTGCCGTGGGTCTGAGACTCCTGCACCATCCGAGTATCTGGAGATGCTCCAGTGCATCTGAGTTCCTTTGAAACTGAAGATGGTGTTTCAGTCATGCGGAAACTCAGCCTAGGAGGCAGCACGGGAGGAATATGGCTTAAAACCAACAGGGAAAAGCAAACCATGGCCAAGTTATTCAGACAAAAATAAATTTTGATTTTCCATTTTAGTCTTTTTCTACTCTGTGGCGATCACGCCCGACTCAGTTTTGAAGCCCAGGAAAGAAGGGAAAAGCTGTATTGCTAGCTAGCACCGAGCCTTTCATGTTCTCGCATCGATCTCATCCTCACAAAACCCCTCTGAGCGGGTGTACTATTGTTATTCCTCTTCTACGGGCTCCAAGGTCAAAGAATCCACCCAAGGTCACACGGCTAATAGGTAGCAGAGTGAGGTCTCTAACCTGTGACTTGCGCTTTCCATTTCCTGAAGCTGCTGCCCTGGAGCCCATAGTGAAAACGGAGGTCCTGGATTGGATTTGTTTTTCAGCATGTTCTATGACATTCAGCTTTAATTCAAGGCCAGTTCGTATACGTCCTATTTATACAGCTACAAAAACTTTTGAAATGCAAGTTAAGAACTTTAGGGGGGAAAGTTCTTTCTGGAAGCAAATGAAACAGAAATTCCAAGTGAAAGCCAAAAGTCATCCCAAACATGGTTTTATTCCAATGGCATTACTTAATGGTGAAGTGTTATATTACCCTTGAATTTCCTGCCTGGGCTGAGGATAGGCCAGGCCCTTGATGCTATTTCGATTGTCCATGTATCACAGCAACGCCATCGCCCCTAACTCAGGCCGGCCCTCCAACGTGTCAGTTACTCAAGAAAAAGGGTAGAATGTTTCCCATGCACGCACTGTAATTTTTTTCGTGTTGCTCAGCCTGCCAGAACAAACGTAAAACCACAGAAAGAAGATTTAGATCAGCCTCTTCATTGCCTGGCTGTTATTTTACAGTTTTAGGAGGGGTTGGACATCAAACACTTGAAACTGTCATCCACACATTCCTTCTCGGAATAAAGCAGCATTGGCGTGGACCCCTGCTAAATTATTTTCTAACCCCAAATGTTGGAAACTTTTGCCCTCCAGGAAAATACTCTACAGAAGACACACTGAATTAAGGGAGTTAGTTCTGAGAAAGTCTCTTGCGGTCTATAATAAACTGGCACATGTTGACATCTGGCCAGATGGATTCTCCGCCTTAGCAGGGGTGTTGCTTGGATGTTTAGTTTTTCTGATTTGTTGGCTATTACAAATAGTGCTTGAGAGAATTTTTTCTTACTGCCCTATCTAAAGCACCCACCCCCTCAAAATCACTGTCACCTAAATCTGTTTATTTTCTTCCAAGTATTTGTGGCAACTTAATGCTCTATTCCTTACACGTTTGTTCATGGTCTACCTTATCTTGATCACGACTTGTGCGTAAATCAGGTAACCTGGTCTATCTTGTTTATTACCTAGCATACAGTAGGTCCTCAGGAAATGTTTTTTGAATGAATACATCTTTCGTGGTTGTATGCGTTGCTCTTACACAGTTTTCTCCTTAAGATTAATCCTTTGAGTTGTCAAGTTCCTAGAGACAGAAAGTCGGACACAGTTGCCGGGGGCTGGGGGCAGGGGGAATGGGGAGTTCGTGTTTAATGGGTGCAGAATTTCAACTGAGGAAGAGAAAAAAGTTCTGCAGATGGGTGGAGGTGATGGGTGCACAACAATGTGAATACACTTAATGCCACTGAACTGTATATGTTTAAATGGTTAAAAATGGTAAATTGTGTAGTACCTGTCTTTTACCACAAGAAAAATAAATGAATTCTTTGAACTGAAATTCTTGTGCTAAGGGTAAGTGTGTATATTTTAACTTTGGGTATATGTTACTAAACTTCCCTCCAGAAGTTATGTCCGTTTACATGCCAACTACCAGTTCATGAGAATAAGCATTTCCCAGCACGCTGGCAACATTCTTTTCTCAGTCTCTTTATTCTTTGTATTTGGTAGGTAAACACACGCACACACAACAATATAGTTATTTGTGTCACTATACTTATTATTAAGAGTTGAGTATATTTTTATATGTTTGGCATTTCTTCTTTGGTAAAAAGCTTACGTGTGGGCTTCCCTGGTGGCGCAGTGGTTGAGAGTCCGCCTGCCGATGCAGAGGACACGGGTTCGTGCCCCGGTCCGGGAAGATCCCACGTGCCACGGAGCGGCTGGGCCCGTGAGCCATGGCCGCTGAGCCTGCGCGTCCGGAGCCTGTGCTCCGCAACGGGAGAGGCCACAACAGTGACAGGCCCGCGTACCGCAAAAAAAAAAAAAAAAAAGAAAAGAAAAAAAAGCTTATGTGTTTCCTTTCCCATTTTTATTGGGCTGTTTGTTTCCTTTTATTGATTTGTAGAAGACCTGTGATCAGTAAAGATATTAACTCTTAGTCTGTTATATAGTTTGCAAATATTTTTCCCAGTTTATTATTTCTCTTTAAATGTTATTTGTAGTTTTCTGCTGTATGAAATTTAAAATTATGTGCTGTATCAATATAATGTTGGGATGAAAAGGTCCCTTCCTCATTCCAAGATTATAAAAATAGTCATCTATGCTTTTATCCAGTACATTTGTGGCTTTGTATTTTTATATTTGATGCCTCTATATGTTGATGGTAAGCAGTAAGGTAAAGATCCAACTGAATTTTCTTTTAACAGATAAGTTATTCTATCATCGCTTATTATAAAGTCCATATTGTCTCTCAGTAATTTGAAATGACATCTTTTTGTTGTAATAAATAGCCATATTCTGAGGCCCATTTCATTGCTCTGTCTATCCCAGCACCTAGACGTGCTGTTTTGTGTACAGCGAGTTACCAATATATTTAGATGGGGCTTATTGCCATGAATCTTATACTAGTGACTAACCTTTAAGAATTGATCCATTATTGGAAAGCTTTTAAATTACGTATAATTGTAAATTGGAAAGGTATAGCCAGACAGAGAATTTCCTCTACTGGGAGTCAGCAAGGAAGATGCTTGCAAGGACCCGTGGTAGGAAGGAGAGGGCTTGGCTGGCATGATGGGCACAGCATCAGGTCTGCCCTTATATCCAAATCATATTCCCCAGCGAGATTAGCTCAGTTACCATGTGGTGGACAGAAAGCTGGTGGGCTTTGCTCTCTCGGTACTGAGGTCTCTCTCTGCCACTGATTAGCTTTGTGGTCTTGGATAAGTCACTATAACAATTTGCTTATCTCAAGGCAAAGAGCAGCTCCCAGCATGATCATTCTATAGGTTAACTGTACATTTAAATGCACTCTGCAGAAAGCATCTAAATATTTATTATCATCATTATCATCATTACTATTACTGCGACTGCTGTAGGGGAAGATGGTTTCCGTCCCGTGTCTTCCTGCTTCTGGCCGTTCACCTGCATCCTGGCCCGGCCCCGTCCTTGTGAGACATCCTTGTCCTCCGAGGAAGAGCTGCCAACACAATGGCGAGGCTCAGAGGCCGCCATCATTCGAGGGCGTGTTCCCAGGCAGTGGCCCCTCTGATGCACCTCATCCAGGACACTGCTGGCTGCATGCGCTCCCTCCTTCTCTCCCTACAGACAGTCTTAATTCGCTAATCCTATCATTTACATTTCCTTGCGGGGGTGGGGGGTGGGGGGTGGGGCGGGGAGGAGGTCTTTGCGTCTGTGTGGCCTTCAGTCTAGACCACAGGCTCCGATCCAGCTCAACCAGTGAGCGCTGTGTTGGGGGCCCTGGGAGATAATAATGCCGTGTGTTTGGGCTGCGATTCTGCCGTTGTCCCTTGCGTGCTATCACAGGTGTTCCGCAGTGACACACAATCACACCTCATGGGAGGGGGACTGACTGACAGAGACTTGGGACACTGCTAGTTCCCTAACGATAATATACCATCCCGGATGTCGAACCCTCACTTCTGTGACCTCTAAGCTCTGACAGTTACCCATCCCCAGCCTGGGTCGGTCACTCCCACGGGGAAAGTCTGTGGAGGACGCAGAGTGAGAGTTCAGTGGACGCCAGTTACCGTTACTGCTCTTACCACGGGCTCTGCAGGCGGGGAAGTGGGGTCCTGTGACACGGGGAGCTGCCGCGCCCGGGTCTCCCCCACAACGTGCTCAGCCTACGCTGATTCCTTGCCCTCCACCTCCAGCCCCTCTGGGCCCCCGGCCTGGCACCTGGCTCTCTCTCGACCATCTACTCTCTGGATCCAGCCCACCCCTCGCCCCAGCCCCTGCCTTTCCTTCTCCAGTTTGCCAGGGCTCCTTACGTTCTGTCTCCGTTTCTCTGGGTGGTGTTTCCCCAGGCATCTCGCCAGGGTGGCTAAAAGGAAACCTGATGAGTGTTCAAGGCATCCCACGCCCAAGCAGGACGTGAGAGCTGCCAGCCAGCAGGGGGTTCTGTGAAGGACAGGCACACAGCGAACCATGGGCACGGCCAACCCTGGAGCCTGCTCTCGTTAGAGGGAGGCTGGGCAGCATCACTGGCATCTCCGTGCATTCCTGCAATGCCTGTGCCACTTACTGGGAGTCAGAGGTGGGCAGGACAGACGTGATTCTCAGCCTCCTGGGAACTCAGTCCAACGGGGGAGACAGACAAACACCGTGAAACACGTGAATAAACAACCCAGTGTGGTGAGCGCTGTCCAGGCACGGCGGGGGGCTGAGGTCAGGGCGAGGGGGCCTGGCCTGTAGACCCACTCAGACCTGATGCCAGGGAAGCCCTCTCTGAATGCCTTAATCCCACTCTAAACATGAACTCTTTTCTCATCCCATACAGATTTGGAAAGACTTCCATCAGCTCCTCTTACATTTTGCGACTCTTCTGTGACAAAAACAAAAAATGATCACCAGGTGTGTAAGTAGCGAAACCTGTAAAAGGGAGCATCCCTGGCCCCAGTCACACCTCCCTCTTTGTTTGCCCTTTGACACCTTTTACTTGATTGCATTTGAGGCTTGGATTAATTTTTCCTGGCCCAAGGCCCATGCTAATTTACATGGCTATTCTATATAGGGGTCAGGTCCAGGAAGACAGCAGGCCAGCCTGGATTCACAGACAGAGTCACATCCATCAAATAGCTATGAGCTCAATATACTCAGGGAGAAGAATTGGAGGGTAATGAGAAATCCTACCGCGGCCTGAAAGCGTGACTCACCAGGGTTGCCCTGTGGTCGGGCTGATGGGTAAGGCACTCCATCATCCTTATGTTCTCCTTGTCAAACACTTGTGGGATTCCATTTTGGGCTTTAGACATGTAATTACGGTTCCCATTGTTTCCAAAGCCAGAATGAAACCTCAGATGACACGATTAATTGTGAGCTAAGTGGAGCGCCCTCTTCTACGATGTTCATACAAATCCTCGCTTCCTGCAGCAATACTAGATACTGCCGAACCACACTAGTCCCTAAAATGCACGTTAATGTTGTCATATTTAGCTGTTGTTCCGAGTGGGGAACTGGTAGACTTACTTACAGCTGGGGCTAAAACCCACTATGGGAAACTGCATTCTTTCGCTGCATTTGTTGGCATCATCAACAATTCTCTTGGTCACTGGCAGTGTTTGTTCATTTATTCACATATTCATTCATTCGATCAATCAACAAAGACTATCTTAGGTCTGTTACGTGGGAGGAACTGTACTAAGTGCAAGGTGAAAAGGCATGGTCTCTGAACTAAAAATAGAGCTGCCATATGATCCGGCAATCCCACTCCTGGGCGTTTACCCAGACAAAACTCTAATTCTGAAAGATACGTGCATCCCTATGTTCATAGCAGCACTGTTCACAATAGCCAAGGCATGGAAGCAACCTAAATGTCCATCGACAGACGAATGGATAAAGAAGATGTGGTACATATATACAATGGAATATTAC